>JAPDSC010064772.1:94883-111237 GCA_026290005.1 Latrodectus geometricus
TGTGTGTGTGTGTGTGTGTGTGTGTGTGTGTGTGTGTGTGTGTGTGTGTGTGTGTGTGTTTGTTTCTTGTTGTTTATAAGGATTTTTAAATGGAAAATAATTACTTCAGCAATAAGCAATCATATGAAATACAAAATTAAAAACTATATAGAGTACACACGTTTTGAACTGCTTGAGAAAACGCTCTCTGTGCCCAATGAGAGTATCTGGTGGCAAAGCTAAAAGAAGGAAATAATACAAAAAAATTTACATGATTAAATATTAATATTTGTAATATATTACATATACAAATAATCATTAAATAATTAAATTTAACTATTATTCTTGAAAAAATCAACTAGACTATAATAGAAATGAAGAAATTTACCCCACACAGTAATATATGACTATAATATTTATCTTGACAGTTTTTACATAATTAAGAACTCTGAGGTATTTATTGTGTTGTTTTTTATTTCACAGTGATTTTTTGACAAAGTTTTTCATTTTATTAATTTAATCATTTAAAAAATGAATAAAAAACTATTAAGATAAGCATTTTTTTTCACAATATTTACTGATACACAGAATTCTTACAATCAACATCAGAAGATATATCATTGCAAAAAATTTTTAATAATAATTGACTTACCATATCTTCCTGTACATAATCTACAGATTAAGTGGTAAAAAAATTTTGAATTTTGTTAGCATACAGCACCACAAATAATCTGACAAAAAAACATTTACCATCTGAAAAGCTTACAATAAAGTTTAGAAAGAAATATTGTTTATTTTCATCAAATTAATAGCAGATGATGCTGCAACTTGGCTGGCTTTTTTCAGCTATAACCAGTTTTGTCCAATTAAATTCAAAAACGAACTCAGTTCTCCAGAAAGATTATACAATTGCCTAAGGTCATTTCACATTCTATCTTGACCTCAGCAGTTTTATTCAGAAAATATTCAAACTCATATATTGTCATGCGGTAGTGAAAACATTTAAATTAGACAGCATATTTTAAACTGAAAGATATAGGGAAGGTAAAAATAATGGCAACAAACGTTTTAATGTAAGGTGAAAAACAAAGCAAGTGTGTTACAAAAGAAAAAATATATCCAATGTACAGTTCAAAAATAATCTATTTCTTCATTTAATTATTAATGAAATAAATACATTTTACTTTTAAAATATGTCTAACTTTGTTTTTAAAAAAAAAAGTTATTAAAAAGTAAAAACTGATAAGTTTTATAAAACACTCTTGAAATTAACGCTCGATTGCTCATGTGCATCACGAGGTGGATTCAAAAAGATTTTTTTCATACAGTGTTTTATGTACAGTTTATCATAATTTTAATCATATTGTATGTCTTTTACTTTTATGTGACACTGACATTATCAGCAGTATATATTTTCCACTATTGACCAAAAAAATAGCCGCAGATTAAATGATGCTTTTTCTTTTACTCAAAAAAAGAGAAGATCTTGCAAATAATATGCCATTATGGATTATATACAGGAAAATACGATAACCACATTTAAAAACATTGCAATAAAATAAAAACACTTGCATTATTAATAAAAAAAACATAGTATTTATTAAACACATTAACTTTATATTTTTATAACTTTTCATTTTTACGACATGATAATTTACATAACATCACAACTAGAGAAAATTTTCATTTCTTGAGTTATTAAAATATAATTAAGTTCATTATTTCCCAAATTTAAATTTAATGTGGCCTCACCAAATTTTTATATTTTATCAAATTTTTATATTTTATCTTATTTTTATATTTTTATATTTATATTTTATTTTTATATTTATATTTTATCTTATTTTTATCAAATTTTTATATTTTTATACCAAAAAGAGAAATTTTTATGTAAATTCCAAGCGTAATAGCCAGTGCCTGTGCAAAGTGTCCCAGAGCAACATAAAAGCATTTTCTGCCAGAACACAGACCTGCAATTACTGAGGACTACCAAAATCACCCTAACAACTACAGCATGTTCCTTTACCTGTTATTAGGAAGAAATTCTGATAAATAAGCCTACTTAGACAAGATCTTTTCTCTCCTACCAGGGCATTTCGGTCAATGCCACATCCTGTGGGACTGTGCTTTACCTCTACACCTTGCCAGGACTTAGGAACCTTTGTTAGGAGTAAGCTAAATTTTAATAATTACTTGATTCCCTCAGTTTCAAAATTTCCATTAGTAAAAAGCAACAGTAAAAAAATCAAAATTTATAATTATTATATATAATTGAGATTAAAATCTACTATATTTTTAAGTTTTCTCAAATCCAATATTAGCTATACGAAATATGTGGTATTATAATTATGATTATAATGTAAAATACTTTCAATTTACTTTCACAGGTCATTGCTTGAGAACAGTTATTTATTTCAAATAATTCTCTCCATATAGCCCTTTCTTTTTAAATAAAGTTAAGGATTTCTAACTTTTTCAGTAGATTTTTAAGTTAATTCTTCTGGAATTGTATATTGTCATAATAGTTGCCATAAAAAAACATCACTTAAAAAAACAAGTTCACACTTCAGTGAACTTGCAATAGAAAAAAGTTACATGTTTGATGGTTTCGTTCAAACATACATGTTTGGTGGTTTTGTTTTATGCTTTATGATCACTTTTTGCATACAAAAGCTAATTGGACCGAACCGAAAATTTCAAACCGAAAATTTCAATCATCCACATTGCAACAAATATCTAAATCTGAAGCAGAAATTAAATTATAAATTGTTTAACAAAGAGGTAAAGCATTAATCATCAATTGCCACCTCACTTTGTTCAATGAAAGAAAAATATTTAGATTTTCCAGTTTTTTTATGGATCAACTATTCAAGTTAGTAACCTGATATCAGGTCAAGATTTATCATTTAAGAAATAATAGAGTCTTTGTAAAAGATTTATTTACTTGAAGCTATATGGGGAAACATCTTCATGTAGCCAACTTTTTCCTATTTAAATATAATATTATTCCAAATGAATGTTTGAATTTATAAATTATGATAATTTATCTCTATAGAAAATTACAATATAAAATTAAACATTTTTTTCATTAGTTCCTTCAACATTTTCTTAAAATTTTGTATGTTGAGAATATTTTTTAGGTTTTCATTCAAACGAGTAATTAAAGTTAAATTAATGTAACACCAATGATACTCTAAAAAATTTTAAGGTTTTTAATTTTCGATTGGTAACTTAAGAGTATATTGTCATACAATTGTTTGTTTAATAAAGACATTTTAAAAGAATAAATCAATTAAGAAATTACTATCGGTTACAGTTTACCAAAGGTAATTTATCAATTATTACAAAGATGTGAAAATCTACCTACATAATTTTAGTTGTTTTGAGAGTTAACATATTCTATTACTCTAAATAGTAAAAGTTTCAAAGCAATTAGTTTTGAAAAAATATAATTATTTAACAATAATAATCATTAAAAGTCATCATTTATAAAATAAGAATGTAAAAATTACTAGTCTTTGAAACAAACAATTTTACATAGTAAATACTGTTATAATACAATTTATTATAACAGCACTTATATAAAGAAATATTTTTCATATTTAAAGCAGACCTGCATGAAGTTTAAAAAGAACTTTCACTGTATAATCATAAAGTTGACTGGAATCTTGAATGCAGGGAATAAGAGGTGCAAGTCGACATTGTCCACAATTAGTCATTGAATTAGATCTTGACATATCTAATGATCCAAATACTAAAAAAATTAAATTATAAATCAGTAATTCAACATTAAATTAAAATTGCAAAGAACACTGAATCACACTTAATTCCTTTTAAAAGACATTCCAGATCCAATGAAGGAAATCATTAAGAATACATAAATCAATATATTAAATTAATTTTCCATCATTAATTACACATTAATTCAACATTTTATTCACACTAATTAGAAATGGCAAAATATTTTAATATAACCACTTAAAATCACCAAATAAATCCAAACATCATTTTATGAATTTATTGAATTTTATTATAAGAGTAAAATAATATTGTCATTAATTTGAAACTTAACTACAATATTATAATTTCTCAAAATGATCTTTTGAATTATATAGATTATTCATAAGTTGAAATTAATTTCAATGAAAAGTAAAAATACTGTTTGAAAGTATTTTTTGCCTAAAATAGAAATATTAATTAAAAAATAACAATTTTATAAGTTCTGATTATGACATACTTTTGAAAAAAAAAGTAATAATGTCAAAAGACATTATTACAATAAAAATAATAATGTAAAAAGAAATTATTATTTTACATGTGACAAGTATATTTCGTCATAGAATATAAAGTAATATATTTAAAAACAGTCTCCTATTTGTGTTGTTTAATACAATTTTCAAATTCCATTTTAGTAAAGAGTATTTAAACATTAAGTATTTTATTTTAATTTTACAAAGAAATTAAGAAAGAATTGAAGAAGTAAAAAAACACTGAAAATTAACATTAAAATAGATGAAAATACATGTTTTCTTATAATTTAAAATACTGGTAATTTTAAAGCACACAATTTGTACTAAACAACAAAAGAAAACAGTGTTTATATTGTTTCTTTTTGCTTATTTTCTAAAAAAAAGTGGCTAAGCAAAGAAAGAATGTTTGACAGAAACATTTTCCATTCTTCAAAATTATGAATAATAAAACTAAATATTTTCTTTTTATACCCTGGCAAAGTTAGGAAAAAATTTTCTTGCACATGGAAAATCACAAAAAGTAACAATTTCTAGAAAGTCCAGAAGAATTGGCAAAAATTATTTTAATATAAGAATATTTTAAATTAAAAATTATTAAAAGAGTAAATTAATTTGGTACACATAACAGAAACAGACTGCAAGTAAAATAAAAAGATGTTTTAATGTAATGATTAAATAAATTAAAGGAATCCTTTTAATAGCAAATTAGATTAATTTTACAATTTCAAGAGAATGAGAGGTAATAGGATATGTTTCATTAAAATGCAATTCCTCATTTTAAACATTCATATGAATACCTCAAATAAATACAACACAAATATGCATCTGCAAATTCCAGAAGATTCATAACAAGCTCGTTAATTATTTCAGTAAAAGATAAATACTAAAAATAAAATTCTTTACACTACTATAAAAAATCTGTTTCAGGGGCAATTTTTCCAGTAAAATTATTTTGAAATTTCATTAAATATAAATAAATAAATGCAACATTTGATAACTATATTTTATACAAACAAAGAATTATATTCATTAAAATAAGATATCCTCCAAATCAGTGAATTATATTTTTAAAATAATCCTAGGAAAGTTAAGGAAAGAAAAGATAAAAAAAACTGATAATAGTAAACAAATAGTAAGTATTAGAAAGCAAATGTAGAGAAATAACAACTGGCTGAGAAAGCCTCCTAACTTTTAAAAAAAGTGTTGTAACAAGGAACTAAAATGTCACTCATGTCATAAATTATTTAAACTAAATTTTTTTCACTTTTAGAAATATCTAATAGGAAATTCTTCATTGTAGATTCATTTATAACAAAATCATTTAAGGCAAAATGATTTATGATACTGTTTTATATTAAATAAAAACAACTTATTTTATTAATAATCATGCATTTTTTATTAAATTAAAATTTGTTATGTCAAACAATTGTATTAATCTAATAAGAATCATATTATATAAAAAAAATAATTCCTCTAATTTTTGTAAAAAGCTAGCAGCATTTTAAAGTAAGGATTTGATATAAGATATTAGCAAAAAAGATTTATATAACTAGATTAAATACAACACAAACATATATACCATAAAGCAAAAGATAATGCTATTGACAAATTATATTTCATAAAAATAGTAAATAAGTCAAAACTTTATCATGACATATAAATAACTTTGATCATAAGTTTAAAAAATATTAATAGATTTTCAAAAATTGTTGAACATGTTTTGTTGAAAAATTGTTTAGAATAAGTTATAATAAGAATAACTTGTTCTAAAATAGCATAATAGGATCTATGTCAACATAGATACAAGTTATTTGATCTTAGATACTGTAATTGCTGAGTGGTTTCATTTTAGTTTTTTGAAATATATAAGACAAAATCAATTTTTTAGTTTTCACAATATTAGTTTATCTTCATTCTAAGTGTATTTAAGATTAATAAAAATATTTTTAGAAACATTAATATTTTTAAAACTAGAATATACCAGTACTGATAAAATAAATATTTAACTTAGTTTCTATTCTTAGAATTAAATTTGGAATTAAAAAAAATTTATATAAATATAACAAAATACCAAAAAAGTAATATATGTATAAGGTACAAAAAGAGTTGGAAATATAATCAAAAAGAATTTGAACACATCATTTACTACATTTTAAATATAATCACAATGAATTGAATAACTTAATGATAAGTTAATATTAATTCTCCATTAGTATCAACAAATTAAATACACTTTGAGTAAAATTTTACAATTTAAAACCTGCAACAAAAAACTGTCAGGCAAAAGTTTTATGATTAAATAAAATGAAATATACCTGCATTCTGAAGGGAAAGTATTTCTTCCATGTAATCAAAAAACTCACAGCTCATTTGGAAACTAAAACAAAATAGATAAATAATCAGAATTCCAGTCATTAAAAGTTAAAAGAAATTTATATGACTTGAATTCAACTTACAAAACATTAACATCTCTTTCTCCAATTATATCTAATTCCTCATCAGTGACAATTAAATTCCCAGGAAATTTAGGATTCTAAAATACATTATTTTTACAAAATAATTATGATCATTATTTTCATGATTATAAATGAGTTGTTTTATAAAAAAAATTAGACAATTTTCTTAAAATAAAATTAAAATACTTATAATATATTTATAAAAAATAGAACTCACTCGTCTATGAAAATCTAACTTGGAGAGTAAAAGTGTGCAATAACATTGTATTAATCGACCATAGCCATCTTTCAGGAGGCCCTGCAAAAAATTTAAAATGGAAATTAAAAAAAGAAGTGGATGACATTTAAAGTGTACCAAATTCACTTTACAAACTTAATATTCCAATGTAAAACAAAATATATGTTTTAAACAAAAATTGTTTTTCATAAAAAGGAAGAATCTTTATGTTATGAATATATAAACTGACACAATCTTTTCATTATAATGTGATTTGTCTGAGGAAAACAATATGTACTTTAAAGGTTTACAAATTTTAAATATATTATCTATTTAAGTTTACGTTATAAATTTATAATCTATTTTTATTTGAATTTAATAAATACTAATTTTTTTCTCTATATTTGTATTTTTAATAAAAATACTGAGATACATTTTTGCTTTTGCACACAGAATATTATAAATAACAATTTTTAAAAAAAATTTAAAATGAAGAAAAAGGAAAATTAATTTGAAGATGAAGTAAATATCATTGAATCTGATGGGTTCCCTTATAAAGATATATTTAATTGATTGTGAATAAAAGTGCAAATCATGGAGGATTTTCTGAACAAATGATGAAAATTCTTATATGATTTTTATTAAAAGATATTATATGCTGCTTTAAAATTACATCAATATTATTGATTAGAGTGAGCATTTAAATGAAGTATCAGCAAAGAAATCATGCTATTCATAAAAAATATTACCTAATATTAAAGAAATAATAAGAAGAAAGAATAATGTTCTTGAATAATGTTTCAGAATAATGATAATTACAATCTGTAGATCACTTCATGCTTGGCCACAAATATATGAGATCCATAATAAGAAAAATATATTTATATATTTTACAAAATGACAAAATTACAGCCTTTAAATTTTTTAATCAATTTTTTTATGTAATAATTATTTAAAATAAATTAGCTTACTTAATTTATTTTAAACACAAACATTTTATTTTAAGAGTTAATGTACTTACCCATAATTTTCCTAGATCTTTTATACTTGTCTGATATTTTTGAGAATCTGCAATAGCCTAGAATGTAATAAAAAAATATATTTTATTACAAACCACTTGAAAAAATCTCTGAATACAAATATAAGTTGCTACACTTAGTGAGATTAAATTAGTTCATAAATATAGACTGTAACTGGGAAAATTACCCGTAGAAATAAAAATATTTTGTAAAATTAATATTATTAGGTAAGTTTTCAAATGTGGAAATTTTTTTTCTCATCACAATAATTTCCATGAGTAAAAATTATTATGATCTGAATTTCATTACTAAAATTGATAAATTTTTTATCAATGGCCATTTGTTTTAAGCAAATATTAATCTATAACTTCCATAGGATTTTATAAAAAGAAATTAGCATAATTTTTGAAAGAAACATAATTGTATTTACAACTTTAAAAGTTAAATATCTAAAAATGAAATATATTTATATTTTCTTAAGAACATATTAAACTGCACAAATAATTAAGAAATGAATGAAAGTTGGAGGGAATATCATCATTAATGTTAAATATATATGCTGAAATGATATCCTCAGATAAAAGGGATAATATAGCAAGAAATGTATGTGATGACCTTAAAATACTCAAATTTTAACTTGGCTCAGAAGTTGTAAAATCTTTAATTTAGGAAGTAAATAAACTTTGACAATTTCACATGCTACATGATTTGATGTAATCACTTTGTTAGCAAAAGTAAAATTTTTTTCATCGACATATTCTTGTTTATTCAATTTATATATATATATATATATATATATATATATATATATATATATATATATATATATATAATTGTTTATTACAATATTCTTTACAACATAGTATGAATATTTTACAGTAGACATATAAATTTCATTTAAAATGTAAATAGTAAATTTATGAATATAGATAGATTTTAAATAAATCTCATTTTTGTATTGTTTTTATTTTATAAATTTTTACTCAACAAATATGCCATTGGTTATAAAGCATGGTTTAAAATAGTAATGTGCAAACTGGAGGTAGCACTAAAATTTTTGTGGGCTGCCGAATTCAAATTTATTTAAATTCTTCAACTATTCATTTCAAAAGATAGAAATAATACAAACAAAAAAACTAATCATTATTTTACGAGCACAATATTCCCCATCGTTATCACGGAGCATCAAAATCCTATTATCATGCATAATAATCTGTGGTATCCTTTGCTCACACACTTCCACTCATAACAAATGCAAGTATTCTTACTCACTCTTATGCAAAGCACAAAAGGTAGAAAAACAAGAATATTTCCTATTTAAATATCAAGAACTAATATGGCAGCTGTGCAACCCCAGAGATCATTGCAGCCAACCAACAAATACCATATTCCTCAATAGTAACAAAGTGAAGATCATAAAAGTAGACATTTCAAGCTTGACAATATGATTCAACTGCATTTTGTAATTGTTTTGGTTTATTTATTGCTTTTGTAAGTTCTATTTAATTTGTTATATCAGGTATATATATAATATAATTTTTCAGTCTTGGAAAGTTTAATAGTACGCTTGGAGTGCCTTAATAACAATTTTAAAAAATTAATATGGAAATTAAAATATTAATAAAGGAAAATTGGTTTTTCTAAAATATTTTGCACATATTTTTGTACAATTATTTTTGTTTTTTTAACATTGTTTATTTATAATTTTGTTTCAGTTTTAATACCCTCATAAGTGGCTAAAAATAGGTACCCAACTTCCAGAAAATGAAAAACATGATAATACAAATGAGAATAATGGACTAACATCTAATAAAAATAGAAAAACTGTGGATAAAAACCCAAACAAATATGAATTCAGTGGCACAGTTTTTACTTAAAAAATATCATGCATAGCTAATAAAAAATTAAGAAAATATTAAAAAGAGTTTATTATATAAGATTTACATTTTGCATTGTTGGGGAAGAAATTCTGTTGTGTGTTAATTGCTTGCATAAATTAGTAATTGCATCTACTAAATTAAAAAGACATTTGGAAATTAAACATACAAAATTTGCAAATAAATCTGAAACATTTTTTTCAAAACTCACTGAGTGTTTGAAAAATCATAATGTATTTATGAAAATACATACAAAAGTTCCTGAGAAAGCTTTATGAGCATCCTTAGAAATTTCATATTTAATAGGGAAAAATTTGAAACCATATACTATTGGAGAATCTGTCATTCTTCTTTCACCAATTCAAATGACAAATAATTATGTGTACAGAAAAATATGGTAACAATTTAAAAAACACCATTTTCACCTTTTCTCAGTAAATTTACACCATACTACAAAATATAAAAAAGGTTTTATTAAATGGAATACCCAACTCTCCTTTGTGTGTTCAAAAATTTAACAAAACTACTGACATTCCTAAAATGTCTCAAATAATTGTTTTACATTCCTAAAGAAGACAGATCAGAAGATTTCTTATGTTGTAAAAAGTTAAAAGAGAAAGTAACTGGAGAGAAAATATTTAAAATTATTATTATATATTTTGAGGAAAATGACCTTTTACTTGAATATGCTGTGTCATGGTTTGCACTGATGATGCTCTAGTAATAAAAAAGACTATAAAAGTTAATGATGAAAATTTATCCACAGAGTATTCAAACCACTGGATGATAAATAGAAAAGTTCTAGTTGCAAGACATTGCTGAAGAATTGCACAAGATATTAAATGATGAAGTTATTGTAATTAATTACATTAAGAGCAACAACCAAAACAGTCATCCCTTTTTAATACTCTATAATGAGAAAGGTTCTGCATATGAAACATTATTACCACATACCAAAGTCACAACACACAAAAGATGAGTCTCGTATGGCAAAATATTGCGACATGTTTTCAATTTGAGAAACCAAGTTTACAAATTTTTAATAGAAAAGAAACATATATTGGCACTTTCATTTATCAATGAAAATTGGCAAGGAAAATTCAATTACTTAATTCATATTTTTGAAAAACTGAACCATCTAAATATAAGTCTACAGAGAGAGGATACAAACATTTTAAGGTTAAGTAGTAAAATTGTAGCTTTTAAGAATAAGCTGATATTTTAGCAAGGGGATTGAACAAAAACAATACAGACATGCTCCTGTACTTTTCAAAATTTACTAAAGGAAATGTTATAGATTTCTGTTATTGAAAAAACATTATTTCCCATCACTAGATAAAATAGGTTGAAAAGATACGAAAAATTTCTAAAAAATGAATTAGGCTGGATATGTGATAGATTTTCGTTTGAATTATTAATCCCAATGTCCCTTTAAATAAAAAAAACAGTTAATTGATGTTTCAAGCAATGAAACATTGCAGAGTCAATTTAACTCTGATAGCCAAAAATTTTGTTTTCGACTGGAAACAAACAAAGAAAATCAATGTTTTGACTCAACCTACTCATGTGGAAAAGGCCTTTTAAAATTAGTTAAAGCAATATATCAATATTGATTGGATCCGGAGGATGATTCATGGTTTGCAATTTTCAATACAAATTTGAGCATTGAAGCAATAATGAACTCTTTGCAAGTACATATATCACAATGACTTCTTTTGATGTAAAATTTTTTAAAAATATTTATACTTATATGTATAAATAAAGCACTGTTTCCTAAAACTATCGGTTGCTTCATTAACTGATTTTTATGATGTTACAACTCTTACAACATTTTTGTGATGGTTTATAAGTTTGGTCAACCATTTTAAAAAGGTGTTATTACAATCAATGGCTTCATGCACTCTATTAACACTGTAAGAGCAAATCTTACAAAGAATTTCATCATAATTTCAGATAATTCAAAATATATCAGATAAGAAAACAAGTTTCTGAATTATTTGTTTATTGGTTTGTTCATATAATTGTTAAAATACGCACATTATTTTTATATTATTATTTATTTATTTTTATTGCATTATAAATTTAGTTTATACACTCAAAAAATTAAACAAAAAATTCACATGTTTAAAAAATCAAATTTTTAGTAGTACAGTGTTTCTAATGAAGCATTTAGATGTAATTAAAAATATTCATAATCTGTAAAATCGATATGAAATGTAGAAATCAATAAAAATATCACCATAACAATAGGATTCAGATATAAATGATGAAATTATTTCTCCAGATAACAAATAGTAAGACGAATCTGACATCTAAGCAGACTATTAAGCATTAATTCAGACCAGGATTAATGAAAAATTTTTATTTATGTTATGAAAAATAAGATTTTGAGAGATTTGTTAGATGCATTGTTTGTAGTATTTTTTAATAAAAAGCACCTTTCTGCAATTTTAAAATTTTATTTTTCCAGTTAATTCAATACTTGGTTACCTTATAACATAATTTGAGTATTACATAAACTTATAGAAAATTAATAAAAGTGATTGTGAGCCTAAGTACATTTTCAAAATTTCTTATGTACACTTTCTTTTTGGGCTATTTCTTAATTTTTTTTAAAATTATATGCTATACATTACAAAATGGGTAAAAATATTGGGTTTTGTTCAATTTAGTTGTCACTTTACAGCCTTTTTTTAGGTTTACACTTTAAAGTAAACTTGAATCCATTAGAATCATTTAAACTCAAAGTGGGAATCAATTCCATAAATAATTAAACAACCATTCAGCTGCCAGCACAGCAGAATAGGATTTTCATGTTCTTGCAATTTAATACAATGATTTGGCAATTTCATTTTGAGGATGCTTATGATAAAATGGTAGTTCTATGGAATTGCTAGTTTCTCAAAGACATTTTTATCAAGTAGAGCATTTTTTTCTGATAAGTCTCTTGCTCCAAAAATGACAGTATTCATTTTAGACTTTCATTTCATTTCTTTAAACACATCTTTATAGATTTTAAAAATTTTTACATCATTACTTGAAAAGTCACACTTAAATCAAAACGAATACTGTTCATGCCTTTAGTTCACCAAATTGTTTGTCATACTTACATTGATAAACATTTGTTTAAGTTTAATGAAAGTTACAGTGGAATTAATCGCCATGTGAAAAAAGAATAGTAAGGAAAAGAGCTAAACTTAAGAGCACATATTCATAAAACCATATTAAAAGTAATCATAAATATCATAATTATGAATTTACATATAAAATAAACATATTTTTACCAATACTCAAAAAATAATTTTACTGAATATGATAAAAGAATTTGAATAATATTTTAAAGAATTATTTGAATGAAAAATATTCCTAATATATTAGATGGCTTACATTTGGATGTCCTTCTCTTATAACTTTATGTAACACATGGCAAAACTTCCAACACACAATTGGATTTCCCTGTAAAGGAAGCTTCATAACAACACTCCAAAAGGTACCTGCACCTTTCTCAGTAAAAGTACCAATAATAGCAGCTATAAATGCTAAGGATTAAATTTTTTATTTTTATTTTATTTAAATGTTTCTTAAGTTAAACAATTTTTATAAATACTTGTAAAATATTTAGATTTCTTAATACATTTATAGGCAATAGGAATATTACTGAAAAATTTTTAAAAGTATCACGTACACAAATTATGCTAAAATATAAAACCATAGCTAAAAAATTTTACTTCCATAAAATTCTATAAGGCAAACTAAATACAATTCAATTATTATTAACAAATTAAATATATAAAAAACTAAAAAATTAAAAACACATTGCAACACTTTAGCAAATACACCTTATTTTATTTTTGTATGTTTCTGTATATATATATATATATATATATATATTAAACAAAATTGTCAAACACCAAATAGCATCAACTTTAATAAGTACACTTCATAAAGGATACATCGGACATGTTTCTCTTTCACAGGGGATTCTTGACAGTTAATAGCTTTTGATATACTGATACTCTAAAAAATTACAAAATCAATTACTATCAAAAACAATTTCTAACTTTAAAAAATAAATTTTGTGTTATATTCCCTATAAGATACTAACTTAAAATAAAATAATATTTTATAACAATATTATACGATTAAATGAAGAAATATTTAATTAATAGTTGTTATAATATAAATTTGAATCATAATAATAATTTAACATTTTAAAGCATAACTTTAAAAATACATTTAAATTTTAAAATATTCACTTAATTTCATAATACAATTAAACAGAATCAACTGAAGAAATTATTAAAATGCATTAATTGAAGAAATTATCTTTAAATATTTTTAACCATTGCCATCACAATCCTTCCGGCAACATGGAAAAACTCACAAATGATAACTACTTAGAATTAATAGAAACAAAAAAAAGTATTTTTTCACGTTCCAATAATGCCTTAACCAAAAGAGCGTGAACAGTGAACTCCTGTTTTCCGACTCGAGACAATCAGTTCTGGTTGACAGACAATACTTGGGCATCGTGAGATTAAGGAGTAAAGCAATGGTATTCAGTTTTCCCCCTAGCATTTAAATATTTATCACATACCTGTGTTCTTTCAAAAATTTCCCTTTCTGCATCTAAACTGTTGGATCTTCTTTGAGGTAGAACCTTAGAGAGGGGCAGAGCACACATAATTGTGCTTCAAAATTTGACAGGTGTTAAGAGAAGAAAAGAGGAGACAGGAACTGACTAATTTCCGCCTTCTTCAGCTCGAGGACGAATTGTATAGGGATCGTCTCTTATATATTTAATAATTCTGTGTTTGAAAACACTAACTACTTCATTTTGGATCGCTGAAACATGAACAAGTAAATAAATAGGAAGCGATACATAATATAAACAATCGTGGAAAAAAATTTTACAGCTGCATATGCTTTGCTTTCTGCTCTTTAAAAGCTCGTTGCCATCTTTGAGAAACAAATCATTATTTAAAAATATCTTATAAAAATATGATATTCATTTATTAATCATACTACATACAGCTGGAAAAAAATGATTAATAAGTTATAAATTTTACATAAATAAAAATTTTATTCATTTAGAAATAAGCAATTAATATTATCACACTTACAAAGGAAGTTTAATTATATTGAATTTTTAGTATTTAAGAAAAACATACATTTTTATGGTACAAAAAAAAAGACTTTTTTCTTTCTAATGCCTGGCCACATAGAAAATTTCACCTTTAGGCATTGATGACAAATTATATAGTGAGGCACACAGTGACTGGGCCATCGTTGACTCGAAAGAGGCTTAAAAGCAAAGACCAAGTAATTGACTTGTGCTTGCCCTAGTAGCAATTCAACGGTGGGCGGTCATTGGGCAAACGCCTCAGGATGATGAATACTCACCGGGCCCTGCGCGGCAATAGTGCATGGAACAGTGCACTATTTGTCACCTCTATCGGGGAGCGGCTGCGGTATCACTCCCCAGTGAATTCAAGTGACCGGTGCGATGAGTTTATGGCAAATGGGCCGATGAGTTACGTTGAGTTCGATGAAAAGGCAGTGAGTGTTGCGATGATACTATGCCATGCATTTTTATATTCTACTCGGATAGCAAAGCTGTTGTTTTGCTTTTATATATCAAAAATACATTATCGTTTAATAAACTTTTTAACGATAATGTATTTTTGCTTTATAAGCTTGACACACAAAACCAAGGAAAACAAATTTTATTTATATATTTTTTTCATATATAAAAATATTTGTGTTGAAAGAAATACTTTAAAAAAAATTGGATAGTATATTTATAAATGAAATTTACATGTAATTTGCAGATCTAATTTTTTTTTTCTCTTGAACACATTTCAATAACTTATTGAGTGTCACAAAGTTGGCAGATTCAACATATAACTTCAGTTTTAGAACTTTTTTTTTTTAATGATATTCAATAAATTTTCCTAGAGATCATAGTCATTAAAGTTTTTTTTCCCCCTAAAGTAATTTCCTATTTCAGAAAAATAAAATTTAATTCAGCAGAGAGTAAAGATTTTCCAATTTTTTAAAAAAAATTTCCAATTGAAATTTAATTGTATAAGTCTGACAAAATTCATTATTTATATTGCTTTCATAAGATTTATATTTTACTAAGTCCTCGTGAAATTCATTTAGAAATTAGTTTTGAAAATGGAGATTAAAATCATAAGTTATTCATTTAATTCTTCCAATATATTTGATACACAGAAAAATATTATCATAGAACATTTTTAAACTACAGGCTTAGATAGATTTAAAATACATTGATTATGTTTTAATTTAGAACAGACTACTTTATATCCATGATCTTAGTTGAATTCATTTTTGATATTCTTTCATTTTATATAAATAGCAGAAAAGTTCACTTAAACATGAATATTCTTGAAATTTTCAAAAGCAATATTTACAGAGTTAAGGGTGATAAAAAAATGAGATACAAATTTTTTAGTAAGTATAAATTTTTTATTGTAATAAGATTAGAAATTCAGTTATATTCTCAGATATATATATATATATATATATATAT
>JAPDSC010064772.1:115569-138655 GCA_026290005.1 Latrodectus geometricus
TTACACTGAAAGGTAAAGTCAAGAACATAAACAGAGTAATGAGTTGATGGATTTGTTTTTAGAATTTGAATTTACTGAAGATGTCAATCATTCAGGACTTCTCCTTAAATATGAATGTCTACAACTTTTAATCTACGATCCTGCGAAAGGCTCATGACTTTGAAGAAAATTTTAAATTCAAGTGATGCTTAATTTACTAGATATTTCTGAAATTAAATTGTGTTGAATTAATTCCAAAAATGATTAAAATGGGTTTACAAATAAAATGAAGTGCATGCGAAAAAACAATTTGTTATTAACCTGAGCTGTTAATGAGGTTTTATTTTACTTAGATTTTCTTTTAGGATTAAAGAGTTGGAGAATGTAAAGTCAGCCTATGGCCAGGTCAGGTCACAGCTATGGCCAATCATGTATATTACGCATCAAAGAATCATAAGGTACAAATTCACATCTATGGAGTTTAAAGCTGGTGGGAAATATAGTTAAAACATCCCAAACCAATGGCATTGACTTCCAACAACAATAGACCAAAATAAGAAAAACAATGATTTTCTGAAAATTTTTTAGCTTAATGATGCTGAGAACACACAGTTTCCTCATCGAAATGTTTACTTCTTTGTGTTTATAGAAAATAGTTGGAATTTTACTTGAGTTGCGTAAAACGCTGGAATGTAGTTTTCAATTTTTGAACTACAGTTTAAAATGAATTAATATAACTTGTTTTTCTGATTTACATATAATGTAATTATAATAAATGGGCCTGATTGACAAGATTCATTTATGCAATATGATTGATTTAACAGAAATATTTAATTATGTATTAATTAAATATTCCTGTTAAATCAATCATGAAATTAAGTATTAATTTCATGCATAAAATTTTAAGAGCAGCTTCTCTAAAATCAAACAGTTACAAAAAAATAAAGTAATATCTTTTTAACGGTTTTATATTTATTGGTTTATTAAAAAAATATTAAAATTTCAAATCACATGCTCAACTAAGTGAACAGCTTACTTTTTAAATTATAAAATGTTTTGAAAATTAAAATTTTAAAATTATAATTCAAAATTTAAGTAAAGGCAGTTAAAAGTCATAAAACATTTGTCGAATTTTTTCCATAAAAATTTGTTTATTTGGGATTAATATTTTTTGCTTTTTAAATACAAATTTAAAAAATATGTTACAAATGAAAATAATTTTTCTAGAATCTACCATCAATGAATTTTTAATATTAAAAGTTAATGCAGTTATTTCTTATATAATCATAGTTTTTTTTTTTCAAATTAAAATCATCAAATGGTTAAAAACATTTTTTATTAAAGTAAACTTGCTTTACTTTTAATATAATCAAAATTAGATATGTTTCAAAAACTAGTTCAACAAAGCATAAAGTTAACAAAAGAGGTTCATTTATAAAGTTTAAATTATAATTCAAAACTCAAATTCTGATTTTTACTTTGTAGATAATTATTATAATATTACAACTATATATTATAAACATTTCGACAGTGAAAACTTCGTATCCTGAATACATTACCTATAAATTTTATGGAAAATCTCTGATACATTTTTTCCTTACTGGGTTTACAACAATCGAAAGCTTTAATACTATTGTTCTAAACTTGGAAGCCAGTCTAAATATGGCATTATCTACGCTATCCATTATCTTTTGTAAAATCACTATATAATTATTATTTCTGAATAATTGGATAACAGAAAATTCAGAAATTATAATTATATATTTAACTAGACAAAAAAGCATATTTTTTATATTGATTAAAGAAAAAATATTATCTACGCCGCATTATTAGGGAAATTTATGAGAGAAAAGAATAGGAGTTTCAGATCCTCCTTTCTTCAAAAAACCTTAATGAATATAAATTATGCTTTTGACTTTATCTTACACAAAAAATTATAATCTGGAACATTCCATTGCATTATATTGCCTTAAAATTTTTATTCAGTAGAATAATTAATTTTGAATATTTTTTTTTTTTTTTTTAGCTCACATAAGTTTTTAAAGTACGATATAACTTTTATGATATTTAGGCAATTATAATAATTATTTACAAAATTACATAACTACTCTTTTGTTTCCTTACAAACTAATCATCCGAATTAAAATCGTGGATACAAGAAATACTGATTATAAACGCGATTGTCAGATTCATTTTATCAAAGTTAAAATTATGTATATTACATGCATTAATTAAATTTTTAATTTTTTAAGGATCAATCGAATGCATATTTTTCTTACACTAAGATTATTGGGCAGCTTTTATTCTGGTAATTTAAAATAAACGTGATTTCAAATTAATATTAGTTATTTGTAATAATGAACATGCAAGGTAAGCAAGAAAGTTCTTGCCGTTTTTAAAGACCCAAAAAAAAACATGAACTATAGAAAGTGTAGCTTATTGATAATTCTCGAAGTTATCACCATCGGCATCTAGCACCTTCTTACAACTTGTCTCCAGTTGTGCAATGCTTTTGCAGTAAAATTCAGGTTTTAGATGAAAAGACCGCGAGTGCTTAAGAGCTATGTCCGTGAGGTATCTCCACGAAGATCTAATGTGATGAGATAAAGGATCTTCCATGATAATTGTTCACGGAATGAAAGAGGTTGTAATCTGATGGTGCAAGGTCAAGTGAGTAAAAAGGATGGCATAGTCTCCCAACAAATTCGCTATATGGTATTCCTGGATGTAACTTATGAAACCGAGGATTCTGAACCTTGGAGACAAAATTGAAAGTTTCGATTCTTACGAAAATGACAGGGAAAGAAATTTGGCAAGCTTTGTTTCTTATCAGTTTCAGCCAATAATAAGCTAAGTAATTAGTAAAACGCTAAGTGATGAAATAAGTATTCTGGCACTGCATTAATCTTACATTATATTAAAAGAATTGTTTGATTACGTGATTTTTCTATCATTTGTGAAATGAAAATGTTCATCTTTGCATTTGAGTAATAAGAAAGGCGGTTGAACCTTATTAATTCTTTCTTTTTTTTGGTTAGGATTAATTATCTCATGAAATTGAGGAAAAAATAAAGTTTTAAATATAATTGTTTAAATTACTCAGAGACTGATTCGATGTGATTTTAATATTCAATTGAATATCAGAATAAATATGTAAATATTCTAAAAATAGGCGTGTAAGTTTTTATTTTTCTGAAATGTATAGATTACTTTCAGATTATGAAATATGCTGATTTCTGAAATCTAAATGTGACATTTTAAATATTATATTCGTTGACCAAGTGTTATCACTTTGATAGAATTCTTTTTATTCATTGCATTACAGGAACTGAAAACTTCTTTTAATATATAATTTGAACCAGAATTTTATTCAGACACTTTACTATAGGAATAAAATTTTCATTTATTCTAATTATATTTTTTAAAATGACTTCTAAGGATTAAGATTAGTACTTAAGAAATATGTTACCCATTTATTGAATATTTGAGAAAACATATTTTTTAAACCTCTGGCTTCTTTTCCATTTTAAAGCTTAATCCTAAAAACTGCGAACTCCTTTTTCTAAGCTTTCTCAGGATCGATAATGCAAACTCTACAGTTCTCTTTTAACTTGGGTAGAATTGCATAGTTTACAAGATTAATTTCATTTATATTCATTGTTATATTATAAATATAGTATGATATGATTAGTAACCCTTTTAAGCATCGTCAAATAATTAATGAGAACGCGACATTAAAAATATGCAACCCTTTAAGTTTACTTTAATGGTAAAAATGCAAATTTGTGTAAAGGACTTTATTGGTAATTTTCATTTTTGTAGCCAAGCTGCGGAATCCTCTAGGGCTACCTCAGTCGCTTCCTTTTGTGACAATAGCGCGACATGCGTCCTCGTGTTATCGACCTAGAACAGTACACCATTGCAATTAATTAATGTTGGCTAATTCTGTTGCAAACATTGCATTTGCTCCGAGTACAGGTCCGCAGTTTTCGCTTGGGCCCTTTGGTAGAAGCTCACAGTAAACCACTTGACGACTAGTTCACTGGACACAAAGCATAATTTTGCATGAGTGCATAGGTGGTCTTGTGTTGTGCGAGACAGTATCCTGGGGTGCTGCGATGTCATTCACAGCGCTATCCTCAAACGCTTGATAGCAACTTGATGCAGCAGCTGATAAGCCAACTTTGAAGTCGTAAAGAAGCAACACCGAACGATCTCCTTCTACACGCCCATTTCTCTTCGATACTGTAGAAAACATGATTGATGAATGTATACCTGTTTTTATAACGACTGATATTCCTACTCTCGACTGATCTTTTATCCTAAACCTCTCATGCACAAATTTGCATGCCTATTCTCACTTCATACAATGGCAAAGAACTTTCTTGTTTACTTTATTAATAATTATTGCTTTCTGTAAATGTACTTGGTTTCACAAAAAACATGTATAAAAATATAAAAGTTGTAATTATTTAAAGAAATATTTCTGTGGGTGTTGCGCAGCATTTTTACAGAAACAAATATAACATAATTTATATTTTTAATTAAAAACAAATCATACACTTTATAAATTGATTTTAATCTTTTATTGTCCTTAGAAACAATGGTGGGAATAAACAAAAATCTCTTAAAAAATTATAGTCATGGGATATATCAAGTATTCGCTTATTTTTGCTCTCAAGATATGTGAATGGATAAAAAATTCTCGTACGTATGCTTATGCGCAACTCTTGAAGGATTCCTTTACAGCGAATATATATAAACAAATAAGCAATTCGATGAAAGTTGTTTTATTTACAATTTCTCGGCCAAATTCCTGAGTGACTTGCTTTGCATTTTTAACTGTAGAAAGAAACTGGAAATTTTAATATGATCGTCTGTGGGGGTGACAAACAAGTCGTTGCATATTTCGATTCCATGCCAGAGGATATTATTGGCTTAAGCCATTAAGTAACTTTATGACGATGTAGAGTAATTTTTTATATAGTGCAATGCAGCTGCTTAATAATTTGGATTTTGACATACATAAAAATGATCGATGATTTGTTACACAATCATTAAATATTTTAATGGATGTTGGAGCACTGTCTTCCTAAAATATTTCAATGAAGCATTTAAATATATAGAAGACAAGATTAAATCTTTTCTTTTTTAAATGCCTTATTCAGCAAATATCTAATCAATATAAATAATACAACAAAAGAAATAGGTTTTTGAAATATATATCAAATTATGTAATTAATTATTATTTCAATTTAAATTGTATTTCTACTAATTAAAATCAAATTGTAAAAAAAATAAAAGACAAATTAATATTAGCTAAAACAAAATTAAGTGGACCTTGATAATTATGAAGTTTCCTTGAAGATTTAAATCTATCTTTAAAAAATAAATAAATAAAAATTAAAAACTGGAATTATTATTTCTAAAAATGAACAAATAAGTATTTTATTAAGAGCCAAAGCAGTGTGTGCAATATTTTCGGGAAATGGAATTATCAAAAAATAACATTGAAATTGAAGAAAGTCGAAATTTTGAATTTTATACTTTTAGTGAGTTGTAAGTTATGTTAATAATGTTGGTCAGTATTTTGAACTGTTGAATGATTTTTATTTTCTTTGAATCTTTATTTATGAGGAATTATATAAGAGATATTATTTCTTATTAGTTATTTCAATTTGTTTTCATTCAGAGAAGGTAGGGTCATTTTATTTATTTTAGTTTAAAATTTGTACACAATTTTTATTGCTTTGGTGTAGTTACTAGCTGAAAGACCTAAAGTAGAAATGGTGTGCATGTATATATTTATATAATCATATCTTGGAAAAACCTCAGTTTTTCTTCTTATCCCACACTTATTAAAGCTTTATGAATACTAAGAAATACAATACAAAATTTCAGAAATATAAAACTAGGGAGTCCAATTCTAGCAACCAAATCATAAAAGTGATATATTTATTGACATTTTAAGTTTACCCATGATAAAAATGTGCAGATAAGAGCCAGTTTATGAATTTTATTGCTAAGAAAAAATAGAATTTTCATAAATTGATGTAAAATCATACACTAGTACATAAAACTAATTATTATAATTATGTTACACAAATATAAGATAATGAGTTTTAATGAATTATAAACTTCACACACGTAATACAAATAATATATCACTGAAGTTAATCCTTTCAAATTTTTCTCGTTCTGCACTTTAAAAATGGTAGTCACTTAGGGAACCTTATTCTATGGTCGATTGAGAATATGTCAGAATTCCTTTTAATTCATTGAATGAATGATATTAAAGAATATTTGAAGGGCAATTCTCATAATTAGAAAAACATCTTCACCATATGAGATAAAAGTTAGGCTCTTAAATGGAGTTTTAGGTTTAATTTCTTAAGCAAAATTATTTATTAATTTATAAATTTTTGTAATAAAGTCAGAAGTATTCTCATATTCTCTACTACTGCAAATTTATAAAATTATTAAGAGCAGTTTTTTTGACAATACTAATATACTGAACATTTTTCAAGTATACAAACTATCACCAGGAATTACAGGTTATACATAAAAAAGAAATTTCACGAGAAAAAAATTTAAATGATTTCCCTTTGAGAAATTGTTAAGTCGTTTATCTTACTAATGAAATATATTTACTTATTTTTAATGTTTAGTAAGACATAATATGTTGAAATACATTTACAAAAATAAAAACTTACAAATGACAAAGTAAGAACTTGTTTTTATTATGAATTAGTTTGATGATAGTAATTTACTCAATGGTATTTTTTTTTTCAATAAATTTATGACATTCAGAGAGATGTTACTTATTTTCAAACTTTTACAATGAAGAAAAATTACGAATTTCTTTATATTCCTGTAGAATGATTTCTTATAAGCTAAAAGATGTTAGTTATATACACATTATATATATATATATATATATAATAAATTGAAATAAATAGTTTTGAAAATAATTAAGAAACATTTTATGAATATCGTACATAAAAAAGAAAAATTAAATGCAATTTAATATTTCTACACTTAAAAAAATAACTTTTCAATACAAAGTGTTAATAATATAAAGCTAACAAAATTAAAAGTTAAGCATAATTTTTATTTATTTATTTTTTTGAAAACATTTAAACCAGGGCTTTGAGCAGGAACTGAACAGAAAAGAAAAAAAAAAAAAAAATAGATTATTTCAGTATTTGGTTACTGTAATTAACTTATCAATAGTAGTATCAGTAGCAATGTACATGTAATAATTACGTAGTTAATTAACATCAACTATATAATTATTACATGTATATAGCTACTCGATTTCCTATTTTGTGTTTATAATACTTTTGTTTCAGTTTCGCATGAAATTATTTGTAAAAGTCAGATTTTATTTAGTTAAATGAACTAGAAGTATGGATGACTTTTTAATAAAAAATCAATTTGAGTTACATTTTTGCATCGAATATGTGATCATCTAGGGGTGTTTGCTTAGAATGTTTAGATAGAGCTGCTCAGCAGAAAGTATACAGTACAGCACCACTTTAAGATAAAAAAGGATTTTGATGTACAGGTAATTATATATGTTTTAGCCTAGGTTAGAAATTGTGAGAAAGCTAGTAATGTCGCAACTAATTAATGAAGATTAAATACAATGGTCAACTAGAAAAAAATTATTCGAGTAAAAAGAGAATAAATTAAAAATCCTGTTTAACTCTCAATTGGCTCACTTTTATTTAGCTTTGTAACCCAAAATCAGTTGCGTTCATGGAATTCCAATAAAGATTTTTACATGTTTAAATATTTATTGGCATGAAAAGAGTTTAGTTCATTTTTAGCAGATTTACACCATTAATTTGTTGAGAGTAAGTGGGTGAAATACAAAATTTTGATACTCCATAATTCCTAATCGAAGTCATAATCCACACAGTCACCTGACCTCAATATAATATAAAATTTCGGTGAGAGACATTAATACTTACTGATTTGATAGGAAATCGAGTCTATATTGAAAGCTTTAAAATAGACCATAATGCTACAGTTATATTGAGGTCGGGTGACAGTAGACTAAGATATTATGTTTAGCTTCTGTCTTGTGTTCATCAAATAGTGATTGGAAAAGTCTTTTAATGTTAGCATAGCTATTATTTTTTTATATTTCTCCCTAGTTATCCTTCTTTTTAGAGTTACAATTGGTCCAACAGAAAACAACAGTATGACTGCCCCTCTTCTACTACAAAGCTTGAGCAATGTATAAAACTTAAAAAAAGTAATAAACAGTAAATTATTGATAAGGGAAGATTTAAGGTAGTAAGATTTTTGTTTTATGGCAACATCTTCCAACTCATCCTATTTTATAAAAATGATACAACTTATGTTTTAGATTCATGCCTTTTAGAAATCGTCAAGTATTAATATTCAGCTAAGCAGTGAAGAAATAGCAAAAGAATGAAAAATCTCTTTTTCCTGAACAGATTCTGTATTCATTCCCTACTGTTATTGGACAAGAAGGAAAGAACTCTCTACTTCAGCATGAAAATCTGTCATGTTCACAGCAAATTTTGAGAATGTTAGAAAATTTTCTGGGATTACTCCATTGGGACACATGATAATAAATTTCTCTTTCAAAAATCAAAAAGTGAGGGATATTTAAACAGTCTTGAGCTATTAAGTTATCAGCTCTGAGATATCAAAGCATATGATTTTATATACTTGGACTGCTTTTCAAAAGCTTGAATTTAAATATCACTTTGAATGCAAGTTTTATACTTTCATAATTTACTACAAAAGTAATGCAGTTGCTTTTTTCCTATGAAATGAGGAATTTAACAGGATTAAATGTTGTCTCTTGATTTTTTACAGCAAACAATTTCAAAACTATTTCACATGAAAAGAAGAAATCACATTTACAGATATACTTATTGATGGAATTCATTATTTTCTTGATAACCTAAAGGCAATATTTTTAATGTTACTTGCAATATTAACATGTGGTATTAAAAATATTCAAAATTAATTAATAATTGAAAAATGTTCAAAAATTAATTTATTTTGTCATAAAAGTAATATAATCTAGTTTTTCTTAATTAATGAAGAAATTATAGATTAGATTAAATTATTTGGGATTCCTATAGATGAAACTTTTTAAAATTACTATTTTAAAATTATTAAAAAATGTTTTTTTACAATTTACTAAAAGTACTTCCTAATAACAATCGAGATCTCACTACTATTAATTTTATTAATAAAATTCCTCCATTTGCAGTATTTTTCTGTTTAGCAGTAATATCTTTGTGCATTTGAAAAAAAAATTCAACATTAAACCTTTGGAAATGTCACTTATGCTTTTAAAATAGCTATTGGATTGCCCAAATGGACACCAAGTTTTGTCCTTTACATAATTATGACAATAATTATGTTTAATTAAAAAATTAATCTATATTGTTGGGTTTTTTTTAAAAAGAATTCCAGCTTTTACATATATTTATGTTTCTGAAGAGGCAGGTTTTCAAAAAATTTTATTTTTCAATCTGTAAAAGTCATTTACCCAAGAACTAGAAGTTTTGTTTTAATACCTTATTCATTTTAACTTTCTTAGATATCTATTTTCATTTATACTGAAGATTCTGATTTTTAACATAGATCTCAAACATAAAAGCCTATGATAATTTCTTCAATGATTAATCCAGTCCATTTTACTTAATTTTAACAAATAGAATCACATTTATCAATATTATAATTTCTTCTGGATCTCCGTAACTGACCACAAAAATTACGATCAGCAAAATAAATTCTATTTTCATTATAGAGGAAATCATGGCAGAAGATTGATGATCGTATTATGTTCAATGTTCCAAATTGAACTTTCATAAATAGTATATTGCCTTTGCATTACTGAAATTTTTTTAGATAGTCTCTTAAAATCTCTTTGGTTAAGAAATAAGTTGTATCACACAAAAAATTGTATTCTTTTACAAAGTTCGATCAATTATTTGCTTATATAAACAAGACTGTAAATGAATTTAAATCATATCCATCAACCATGAAAATATTCACTATATAAAAAGAGTACTCTAAATAGAAAAGAATATTCACAATTTAGAGCCAAAATAAATGAGAATTTAATTTATTTCAAAAGTTTAAAAACACCAATTCTGAAACACTGAGATAAAGAAGTCAATACTATATAAAAAGGTCCAACATAATCAATTTTATTTCAAAAATGCTTCCCCTATTAAAAATTATAATTTTTGAATCAAACATCAATAAAAATAATAAAATAAATAAAAAAATTATTTTGAATTTTTTTAAACAAAATTACTAGAGTAAAGGCTGACAAATTAAGCCCATTCCCAATAGTCCACAGAGAAATGAAACATTCAATACGAAATTTACAGTGATTGTAATTCTAAAATTTTAACCCAAGTGAGAAATATCAGGAAAATGCTGGAAAAAAGGAGAAAGTATGAAATTTATATAAGAATGATTACACATATGATAAACAAAAATCTTCTATTAATTTTAAGAAAGTTAAGCTAGGGGAAGAGTCAAACTAATTGACAAGTTTATTAACAGATCATTTTAAAGAAATGGTACTTTTAGAATATTGAAAGCATAATAAACAACCTAAATTTACTTAATTATTTTTTTATTGTTGCCATAAAATAAAAACTAAATGCATGATTATGCACAATAGGGCTAAATATTTTATTTAAATTGAGATATTGCATGCAAAAATAAAATTTTTAAAAATACAACAAATATTTTAAATTGGGATGCTTCCAGAGAAAAATGTAAGCACAGTTTTCAAGGAAAAATTGCGATTTGGAAAGCTACAGGTTTTTACTATTTATACTGTTTAAAACGTTGCTTCACACAATGAAATGTGGTCTTAAGTACAGATCATTTAAAAAAGAAAATGAATGAAATAGGGAGTGTTTAACAATTCTCTCCAGTTATGAACTTTTTAAACAATGAAATCAGAGCTTCTTTACTTGGAGTTTTAATGCATTTCCTATTTTAATCAGACTTTAAGTCAAAACAAAGGGATTGGGCAATATCAGGATTTCAAGACAGCCCATTATAAAATGCTGATGTCATTAATGCTTCATAGTATTTCCAAAGCAGCATCAGTTGTGGTGTTTAATCACTGATAGCGCAGTTCATTTTAAAAAAATATATTAGAAAGAGTTGAAATTATTACAATTTAAAGTAAAAAATTTTTCATGACTAAAATTATTAAAAATAAGATTGGTCAAAGACAGAGTGCATTACACCAGCAATTATCTAGAACTTTGCAATTTTTAAAAAATATCTTTGGCACTTCCATTTTTTTACCAAAATAAAATGATTTAATGCTAATTTTAAATATTGCTTGCATTTTGGTTTAATTTTAATTTGAAAAAAAAAATATATAAGCTCAATTATTTGTACTTATATTGAACATATCTTATAATAGCAAAATTGCTTAAAATAAACAAAATAATACTAACATTTATGAAACATCAAAATGTAAGCTAGAACTAAACAAAAAATTTTGCATATCAAACAACATTTATAATTTTTCCAAAAAGTGTTTTATAAATCTAATATACTATTATTTTTTTTCTTAACTACATAAGATCTTAATATCAGTAATTATTAATACATTGCTGCTTAAAAAATTGAGAAAAATTTATTTTTAAACATATGGTGCATGCTAGTTTGCCTATAGTGTAGAAAAAAAAATGTTTTTTATGAAAATTCTTTTCGATCAGTTTTTAAGTATTTTAATACATAATCTTGGTTGGATAAATATTTTTTTAATTATTACTTTAAAAAAATTAAAATGTACTATAATGCATAATAAAATTTCATGGCACAAAATTACACTTAGACATAAAAATTACTTAATCACCGCAAAAATAAATATTTCCTTTTACAGAGACAGTGAAACTTATTTCAAACTTTTAGGTATAGAACATTCTAAAACCAAGATATTAGTCTTCAGTTTTAAGTAGCTCTTTAACTAAGAATCTAAATTTCAGTAATATAAAAAATAAATTCAGATTACATGACACAAAAATTATATTACTCTTGTAAAGTATTATTGACTAAGAAAGAAAGATGTTGTAAAAAATTGAAAAAAAAAAAAACAGTTTCAAAGCTGAACCCACTAAATAGCTTTAAAATAAATATTTAGTTGACAGAAATCGTCATTTAGCAACAATCTCAAATTATGTAATGGTATGATTTTCCATTCACAAAAATTGAAAAGGAAACAAGATATACAAAATATAATACATAAAATAAATAGTTTTTCAATAAAGAAACATTAAAAAGATTTATGAAATTAACAAAAAATGTCAAATACACTAGCAATAGCATTGATAAACTATGTAATTTATACTTAAAATTGGAAGTGAGATGCAAATCATATTAAAAATGCATCATAGATATTTACAGAAAAATACAAATCTGAATGGCACTCCTAATGTTTATTGACATAAATAATCTCAGTTAAACTGTATTTGCCCTAAAATTGAAGAGAAAATATAAGAAATTGAAATCAATGATTGACACGGCATCTCAAAAATCACGGTTTTGTTATAGGTTGGCATAGCAATCACATCATTTAATATTTAGTTAAGTAATAATGGTCAACACTAAAAATGATAAAAGTCAAAAATAAAATATAATTAAAAAATATTCCCATTTAATTTTCTATTAAACTTTTTTCATGAATAATACAAATTTTTTCAAAACAATATTTACACAAATGAAAAGAAACATATAAGTATGCTGTTTATTAAAAAATTTTCACATCAAGAAGAATTAAAGAATAAAATAAATATTTACAAAATTTAATTTCTGTAGAGAAAATTAAATTGAAACTTTATAAACTCAATCACTTATTCCAGCTTCAGTGATACAAAATTCCACTTCATTAAGCAAACCCTAAAATATGTAAAATTAATTAACATTTTTTTCATAAAATATTTTTTTTTCAACAGTGGTAAATAACCAATAACATCTAATAATATTACATTATATTTGAAAGAAATTTAGTAAATTTAAACTGCTTATGGGAAAAATTATAATGTAGATATAATTATATAATTTAAATACATTATAAAAAAATACAAGAGTTCCTTAATACATCATCAGAATTTAGGGTCTAAATTTTCTTAAACCATAAGGAATATAATTTCATATAATTTATAAATGATATAAATATACAGGTATTCTTCATATATAATTTTTAGAACATTAGGGAACCCAATGTCATATAATAAACAAGCAAAAAATCATGTAAAATGATATATATATATATATATCATTTTACATGATTTTTTGCTTCAATTTCTGCTCTTCAAATAGAAAAATAAGGGATTTATTATCTGAAAACATATTGTTCACTCTTATCATTACTAACATATCCTAACTGTACATATTGGCCAGTTACAAGCCCTTACACTTAAAGATAGAAACAATTACTGTAAAACAATTGTATTCATCAAAATCCTTCACGATATTACTCTCCAAATAAGTAAAATAGTTGAATCAGAAACGTAAGCTGTAAGAACATTTTCTTTATTGATATTTTTTTCATGACTTCATGTTGCAAGTAAAGACCTTGTATATTTCTTTCATAAAATAAAGACTATCTTTTTTATTGGTTCTAGATTTACAGATTGAGTACTCATGAAGATCTTGTAAAGTTGAAATAAATTTTGTTATAATAATTAAAGAAATTACAGCTAAATTTTTACATTTAAGAATACATGAATCTTAAGTACCAGTAGATCTCCAAAACTTTAAACTAAATGACAGAAACTATGAGTTTTATATATTAAATAAAATTATTTGTTTTAGAACTTTAAGGCCTCATAAATCAATAATGCACTACAGATGGTTTAGAAGATATGAATTTTTCTTTCCCAATTTTCCATTTATAAAAACTTTTTTATAATTAAATTAAATTTGAACAATACATTATAAATCTGAAAAGCTTATTAGAATTTACAGATAGATTTAAAAAGTAATTAGTATATCAATGCAACAACTTGACTGGAATACAACACCAAAAGTAGATAACCTAGTAATCCTGCTTATTTTTAGCATATTATAGGTGCATCACATCATAAGAAAAGTTATATTAAAGTGATAAAAATAATAAATCAATTTTTGCTTTTATTTCAAATTTATTCAACATCTTAGAGTATTTGAATAAATTATTGATAACAAACAATATTTCAATAGATTATTAAATGAAACACTTTTAATCAAATATAAAATTTATGCTAATAAATGCTTAAGTCCTTTATTTCAATGAAAAAGATTTAATAAATGTATATTTTATAAGCTAAAATAGTTTAATTTATTATTAGAAATGAAAATAAAGACAAATTGATAAGCATTTTTGCTCTAAATATCAATCAATTGGAATATTTCATTATCTTAAATATCTTGAAGAATATACATGTTTTTAAAATAACATATGTAATTACATATTTATCTGAGAAAACAAATGAAAAGAAACCTAACTTTCTTAACAAGTGTAGTAAAGAAATCACATATTATATTAAAGTACATTTTTTAAGGTTAAAAGTAACAATAATATACAATATTACATTTATATTGGAAAAATAATTTTAACAGCTATCAATAAAATTATGTGATTAATACCATGCTTTAACTACAATAATTTATAAAGCAAAACATTAGGTTATAGAACATTTTAAACAATTGCAAAAGTAAACACAAACAACATGAAAATTATAACTACAGACTATTGCCTTACATACATCTCTACAGCTTTTTGATAAGCTCATTTTTCGCCTTATATTATCCACTTTAGAAATAGATAAAGAAACTGATGGTACATATTTCCAATTTGGTCCTAAAGCAGGCTTAATAGAATATTTCTTATCATTTACCACATTATTGCAAACCTAAAATTAAAAGATTAAATTAAAACTAAATTGTATTTCAAAAATTTTATAAATTTTGTAAGAAATAAATTAGTACTTTATTCATGAAGGAATGAATTGGAGTTGTCAAAATTTAAACACATAATGATATATAATTATAGATAATTAATAGAATGATATATAATTGCATTACATTGATAATAATAAATATGTATTGATACAGATAGCAGAAAAACCTAAATGTTTGATTTGATCACTATAAACTTTGATACACAATCCAGCATAAATTTCTGTAAATAATTTACTGAAGCTACCAATTTAAAAATCAAATAATTATAAATGATATATTTCTTTATTAATTCATTTTAATTCAATCAACTTAGTTATCTTTTAATGATATATGATAATAAGAAGATATCAATGAAAAAATCATTATAATTCATCGAAAACAGAATAAGATAAAAAGGAGCAACAAAAGATAGGTTTAGGTAGTTGCAATGACAATATTTATCTTTTCTATAAATTTATTTATAATAGTGACAAAAAGATTTTTAATAAACAAGAAAACTTCAAGTGAATGAATTAATTAGGATATGCATTTCTTTGTATAAACAGAAGAAGCAGAATTTTGCAAGATACTTCACAAAAGCTAAAATACATAATGTTTAATTTAATTTAGATTATTGAATGCCTTATCTTATGAAGCATATTCTACTACTTTAATAAATTTCCTGACTTTTTCTGGTCAAGTTAAACATGCAATAATTGAATATGGCTTAAAGACAAATATAGTGCTGTTATACACTTAATTAAACTGAGCTCTGTAGTACACACAACAGCCATCATGGGACTAAGGCCTATAGAGTCTACACCTATTTTCTTGACTAAGAGCTCTGGGGTGCAAAGCGTCTCAATTAGGTTAGGTGATGAACCTAATGCGAAATCCCAGTGCTTAGTCCGCAAGCATGATTGGTATTCACCTTTATCTATCCAGTGAAAGAATGAAAGGATGAGTTTATTTTGCCTAGCTCAAGGTTAGAACTTTAGACCAATGCGTTGGTAACATGAAATGTTACCACTATGCCACCGGGATCCTATATACTTGATAGGGTGACAGTTCAATAAAACTACATTCCAGATAGTGAGTATTTATGGGTATGCCTGCTGAATATTATATCCTAATATTTTCTCCTTTTTTTTGTGAAGTATTTCAACATTTTATGCCTGTAATTAACAAAACACTGAGGATATGTGAATTATTTAGAGTCAATCTCCAAAACCAGTTTGCATTTTATATCAATTATGTTAATATGACTGAAATTTTTTTTAAAAAAATATTTTAAATGTGAATGAATAAACACAGATTAAGTAACACTTCGTACATATAGAAAATGAATATTCATCAATTTTTAGAATTAATATTATAAATAAATATTAAGAGAATAATCACAATAAATAAATGGAATTTAAATTGTCATTTTTATAATTTTTAAAGATATGTATACAGTACCAAAACAGACACCAAGTGTTCAGCGCACAACATTTTGAACTGCTGAGATACATTGCTGATAATTCCCAGTCCATCAAAGCATATTCCTCCAAAACATGGAGCAAGTAGATTAGTAATTGAATCTATTATTATCAACTTTAAATGACAAAAAAAGTCATTTTCCTAAATTAAAGAGAAAATTGTTTAGAAAAATAAAGAAAATTCCTTGAATAAAGGAAAAAATATTATTTAATAAAACTTCTTTAAAATGTTATTAAATTAAGTTTAGCTTTAATATAAAATATATTTAATATAAAAAAGGTAAATGATACATTACTTAAAAAAGTTAGATTTAGGTAAGAAACTTTCATTTTCTTACCACACAAAAAATCTACTCCAATTTTTCAATAATATTATCATGATTTCATTCTCGCATTCATTGTTTTTTCACTTATTATTAGTAAATTGAGCTCATAACAAATTATTTAAATGGATATAAATTATAATTTCATTAAATATTTTGCATATTAATAATGCAAAATAATTAATAATTAACAAAACGGTAAATTACTGAAGAAATATTTTTAGGCATATTACATAACATATTGTTTTTTGTTATAATCTCTCCTTAATAATAAGATATATTAAAACATTTTACTTTTGAAGTGTTTGTGATATTGAATAAATATTATCATTAATTATATTTTAATCACCCACAGCAATTAGAAAATGAAAACAATGTAATGATATAGAAGAATTAATTATACAATTAAGCAAGCCTTTTTTTTTAATTTTACAAATTTTCGGGAATTTTATTAATGAAATTAAATTAACAATGTACTCAACACTAACAATTAATATCTAAAAATGAAAATCTATCTTATGCAACTACATTCAGATCATTTAAAGAATTTCATATAAATTGCAATTCTCTTCAAGATCAAATATATTATACAAAAGCCACTGATAATATACTGGTGCTAAAACATACATAACATTTTCAACGCATCAAGAAATAAAGTATGTTTCTTTGCAGAGGCTAACAACTAAGCCCACAATGACCAAATGACAACTTATAATGAAAAAAGTATCAATGTATATATATAGTATTGGTCCAAGCCATCAAGCTGGAAGGATAGATGACAATTACAGCTGATTGGTACATTTTAAAATGTTTTCAAAAAAAAAAAAAAAAAAAAAAAAAAAAAGAAAACTGTAACAGGACTTGTGCTTCACCATGACTTCTCATTCAACAAAACATTAAAATGATAGATTATCCACACTATTTAACACAACATGTTATGTTAAATAGTGTGCCATTTTCTAATCTATAAACGAAGGTAGGACACACACACACACAATTCCAGTGGAAGCACTTTTATGGTATTTTAACACAATTGTTACAATATATGTAATACAATTGTTAAAAATTCTTTTGGGACTTCAAGTAATTCGATTAAAGATTTCCAAATTAAAAAAAAACTTAAGTAATTCAATTTTAAAAAATGGTATTAAAAAGTTATTAGATAGTAAATCATTGATTTGCTATAAACATGTTATTTCTAGTTTCAAATGGATAAAAATAATAAAAATTAAATATTCAAAAGTGTTAATGCATAAAATTGTTATATGCGATTTTATATATATTATGATTGCATTTATAATGCCTCTCAATTTCCCTAGTTTTACTTTGAAATCAAAATTTGAGACTAAAAGAAACTTAAAGTAGATAAAATACCACCTGACTCATCTTTTGGTTAGGTTTAATTTACTACTTAATCTTACTTTATGTTCATAAATGCTAATTTAACTGAGACTTAAGGATTAAAGAAGATTCCAAATCAGTGCAAACATTCGCAGGAAATGAGAATATAACTCATTAACTGAAAGTGAAAACATTAATCAATCAGCTCCCAATTTGAAAAGCAAGGATTGAATATTGGATAAAACACCATTTGAAAATTTTTGGAAAGGTTTCATTAAAAATTAATTTTTTTATATTAAAAACAAAACTTTAGAAATTTGACTTCATTACTATTTAAAATAACCCATTAAAACAATGGGGCATTTTTAATAGTAATGAAGCCAAAACGGCTAAACTCAGCAGAATAAAATTCTAGTCTATTACAGGAATCAATAATCCGAGAGCATTAAAAGAATTTTAAACATTTTTATACAATTTTTTTCTTATTATAAGCAACAGTTTAAACTTTTTCTCACTCAGTAGCATGATATGCCCATAGGGCTAAAGCCAAGTGCTTATATCTATTCTCATGACTGAGAGCTCTGTTAGGAGGTTAGACAAATATGAAAACCCCAGTGTTTAGTTCTCAAACATGTTTGGTACTCACTTTTCCAACCCATTGAAAGGATAACAGGCTGAGTTAACCTTGGCCATACTGTCAACAAAACGTTAGACCAGTACTTTAGGTGCACAGAAAAAAAAAAAAAAAAAAAACATTTGACTAGTGATAGACACAAAATACTTTCTTTAAAAAATCATACATTTCTTTTTGAACACTTTTTTCCAGCAGCCAGGCACTTTTTTTCATTGTATTCTTAATTTCAATAATAAATTCTAACATTTTAAAATTGTACTAATTAAAGTTTATTTATATTCATGAATAAAAAGAGCAAACTTTAAATATTAAAAAATAAAGTTCTAAAACAAATCAAAATTTTGAAAAATAAAAAAACTATTAAATTTTTTATAACATTTTCATTATTTTGGAAGAAATCAATTTTAAATTGATTAGTATTATTAGTTTATCTTTTAGAAAATATTTTCCAGGATTAAGGCATATTAATATATATTTTTATATTGTATTTAATGTATTACAGACTATTTTTTTTTTCCTGATTTATACCAGTTTGATGGGTTTTATCAATTTGCAAGTTGTAATATTATAAGAACTATTTGAAAGAATTTCAAAATGTCCATTCTTAATACTTTAAAATGTATAAAAGACCAAGCTTTAGAATTCCTCTTCCTCAATAACTCAATATAATCAAATCCAAACAGTTCAAAGTAGTACAGTAATTTTTTATACTTATAAAAAATATATTTCTGTAATATATTTTGCTATTTAATTTTTATTTAAAGTTCGTTTTTTTGTTTTATTAAATAAAATAAAAGAATAAATTAGTCATTAGATATTAATATATTAAAACTAAACTAATGTGTTAAAAATTAAAAGAGAATAATTAATTGACACATTCAAATTTAATATTTATAAATGAATCTTCATTCACAAGATAAAGAATATAAAAATTAATAAAAATAAAAAAGTAAAAATAAAAACCAATAAAAATTAGAATAAAATTTGTTATACATTTATAAATCAATAATTTAACTATTTAATTAATTAATAATAATCTTAATAACTATAAATTTAAATAAAAATTAAGAATTAATTTTAAAATATATAGAGAAGTCAAATGAAATTTTCAGATAGAGTTGATATTCACCAACAAAATATGAAATTATAAGTGATTAAATCATTCATGATTGAAGATGAATATGAATAGAAAAGATGAAAACATAAGTAAATCAAAAATAAAAATCATACTCTGAAAGGAATAGAGAAAAAACTGAAAAGTAATTGAACAAGTCATTAAAAATAGAAATTAACAGCAAATAGGAAAATGCAAAAAACTGAAAATCAGTGAATGAATTGGGTATTCTGTAAGAAGCAATGTTGAATTTAAAGAACTGAAGTTCAAAAATTAAAGAATTGATAACATTTGTAAATATTTATTATGATTTATAAATTTTATTGTTAATTCAGAAGACAAGAATATCTGTTTAAAATTAATTTAATTCAAGAAATGACAAATGGAATTGAAATAAAAACCATATTTAATTATATCAACAATTTAAATTTGTAAATATATGACACAGAATTTTTTATTATGCAAATGTTTATACAATATAATTTACAAGAATTTTGAAAATTATAATTACACATACCTTTTTACATAGTTCTTTTTTTATATAATCTAAACACTCAAGGAATCCATAAATATCATAAGAAGCTTTCACTTTAATTTTATGTAGATTATGTAAAGCAGCCTATAAAGGTATAACAATTAGAAATAGAATTCAATGATAAAGAATCAAAACAGATCAAACTAACTTTTAATGATATAGAATTCAAATGTTATGCCTTTGAAATAGCACTTTTGTGTGGCTAAAAATTCAATTTGCCACCGAAATTGTAATATTTGAGCACTTTTGTACTGTGATTACAGTGAGTCAAATGAGATTATCTATCAAATTTATTTCTTGGGTCAATTATGTTGTTAGTTATCAATTATTTCAGTTAAATGAGATTGAAATCAACTTATTGAAAATTTAGATTAAAGTTTGTAATAGCTAAAATTACAAATTTGCAACTTAGTTGTTAAAGAGAAGCTGGAATTATTTTTAAAGTATGTCAACAATGTTTTACACTTTGCCGCAAAATAAAAATATTGAATGATGGCATTGAGATATACATTGGTCGCAAAGAATTAAGACATCATGTAGGATAAAACAGATCATAACAATATTTTTAATTATAATATCAAATATTTTAATAGAACAAAAAAAGCTTATATTAAGTTTGGAGAACAATTTTTTTCAAAGCCTTTTATAATTTCATGCAAATTTCAGAAAAATTCTAGTTTATAAGGACTATTTATATCTATGCATTAGTCCAAATATATTTACTTTACATTTGTGAAATTTAGTATCAAATTAATGAAGCACATTGCATTCAAAACTTATAACCCATTTATGTATAAAATAAATCATTACTAAAATCACTAATAAAGATTACTACAAAAAATTTCAAGAAATTGATAAAATTTTTTTTAAAAGTTTGATTTTTTACTCTATTGTTGTGTTTTTTATGAGATTGAGCAGGAAAATGTGGTTTAAAGTGGGTTAAAAATCGTTATACATCCATATCCACAGTAGGAATTTAATCCATTTCATGAATTCACATTGCTCTACTTTTAAGAAATATTTAAAAACATTCATTTGGTTTACCACTCTATAATCACTTTTTGTACTTAGAGCATAATTAAAATGGACCTATAATTTAAGGTAAATTTCAAATCGCTTGAAACAATAATGCCAAACATTTATTCACGAATAATGTGAAACTCATGAAATTATGAACAAGAAGATTGAACACCAACCCTTTAATTAACAGTTTTGCTCAAAAACATTGGAAGAAAAAGTAAAATGCTTATTTACTTATAGTTGAACTTAATAGTTCTACTAATTTTATACAGGTCTAAATTTTTAAATTACTTATTCTTAAAAATAGATCCAAATCAAAAATTGTTATGCAAAATAACAAATTAAAATATTAGATGATTGTAATCATTTATTTAATTAGACCAGAACAGTTTTAATAAATGTTATTTAGATTAGATATATTATTGTCTCAAGATTTATTAAATGCCAATTTAGGAATATTTTTAATTTACCCGATCATAACTTGATCTATGAAGCAATATCTGTTCTAACTGCTTTCCATCAAAATTACCATTTACATCTAAATAAATGGCAGTATTTCTAGTTTCCAATATTAGATCACAAAGAGTATTTAAGCAAAACTGAAAATAAGTATACCATTAAAATTAAACAGATAAATATATCATAAATGCATCAAATATAGGTTACTTTAAATCGGAAGTTTTATTTTTAAGTATAATTTCAAAATTGAATGGCAGTTTGAATTATATAACATTCTTCTGTTAAAAAGTACTGTTCTGTTCATTACAATTATCTATTGCTATTTTTGTAATAAAAAAATTAAGCAATAATCAGTATTATATAAATTTAAATTGTTTATTGATATATATACTTACCAAAGAAAGGAATTATAGAAAATTATTTTTATTCATTACTGTATTTTTATTTTAATTTGACACTATAACTTAAACAATTACTTCATGACTAAAGCTGTAAACATTCAAAAAATTATGCTATCCACAGTTAATACAAATTTTATATTTCTTATAAGGTGCATAAGATTAAAAAAAAAAAAACATAAAAATTATCAGGCTGATGAAAAGTTTGTCAATAATTAAGTAGCTAGATTTGCTATAGAATGAATACCATTCTTGCAATATGGTAAATGCCATGAACAAATTGTCAACGAAGTTAATTTATCAAAATGTTTAAAAAATAACTAAATTTAAACAAATATTGACAAAAGTAACTACAAAAATAAAACAATACAATGCATTTGAAAAATATTGCCTGTAATTCTGATATATCATTTAAGTACAATACAAATTATAATATGGCATTTCAATAATACTTATGTATTACTTCTAATAACTATTTACTTTAGAATAAAACTGCCAATCAAATATTCTGCAAATAAAAACTATAGTGAAATAAGCATTCGTTTCCTGATCTTTAATATAAACAGTATTAATTATTTTATCAAAGAAATATCAACAACAAAATATGAATCAAGGATAATACATAAAACACAATATTAGAAAATCAGATAATTATTCATAATTACAAGTTGACATTATTACAATAAATCCTTTTCAAAATTAGGTTACACATCACATATATATAAATGAGTGTATATCATTGTCTTTCATTTCATTACACTATTTACTTGATCACTTTAAAGCTTTGAGAAGATGTTGAGTACATTTCTGCGAAAATTTCTGGCACAGTACATCTATTCTATGATAG
>JAPDSC010064776.1:0-10843 GCA_026290005.1 Latrodectus geometricus
TAAGTGTATATTCATGATTCTCAGATTTTTAAGAACAGCATAGATTATTATACAGTATTTGTAAGAAACCAGTTATATATAAAAAACTACTTTGAGACAAAAATATTTAACATCAGTATTATTTTTTCTGATACCATAATATCTTTTGCCCTGAAAAGCGAATGCTGAAATTTATTTCATATATGTAAAGTATAATAATACTTTAATTACTTAAAGAAAATATACAATTAACTGAAAAACAATTTGATATAAAAAATATTTAATTTATATACAAGAATTAAATCTAATCGTAATAGTAAGAATGCGCCTATTGTGAATGATTCTTTTAACATAAAATCATTTGGTTAAATTCTAAGCCACTTGCAGTTTAAATTTGATAATTCAGATGTTTATAAATATTTTAGTGTTTTATAGAACAAATGTTATTCATCATAGAAAACTAATAAAATTTATTATGGCTTTTTTCTCTTAGTAGAAAATTTACAAACAGTTCATTTTTAAGACAAATATTACTTCTTATTGTTATAGATTTCTAATTGTGTCATAACAAATCATTATTTGTCATGTTTTAGTATCCTTTTTAATGATAGTTGATGAATGCATTTATATAAAAATATTATGTTTCGTTAAATTTTAGAGGGTAAAAGATTGTTTGGAGATGAAAAAGGGACGGAAACCTTTTTCTATGTTTTTAACAAATCTTTTTGAAAGTAAATATATATTTGTATATGAAAGTCAGAAATATATTATACCAAAATATAATCTTGTTTATAGGGAGAATTTTTAATGGTATATAATTATCTAGTAAGTTATTAAAAGAAGATTTTTTATTTAGAAAGTATTATAGATAATTCAGTGGAATGAAATTTTCAGAATTCTCTAGGCAGATAATTTCATATCAAATTCATCTTCTTCTCGAAACTCTTTGTAAAACTATTACATCGTTTTAATACAATGCAATAAAATATTACGTGATACTATGAGCACATATTTATACCAAGAAGCAAAAAAATTAATGATATTTCTATAAATGTCTATAGTTGAATTATAGGTATGTTCAAACCATAGACATGGTTACGAAATATTTATACCAACCAGTAGCCAGAGTTAGTAAAATTATTTTATTTAATATATCGCATAAGTTTAACAATCAAATAAAAATTTTTGTAAATATATTAAGAATTCATCAATACATTAGTTCATTACTACGCATTTAATGTATGAATGCTACAAGTATATGTGTTAACTTACTAAAATACATTAAGCTTTTTGTGGTGATTTTAATACCTCTATGAAATTTATGATTGGAAAATAATTAATTCTTAGAAAATTATGAAACTATTTTGCATCAGCTTCCTGTTATGTAATTTTCAAACAATAGAAAACAGTTAGAATGACGTGATTAGCTACATGGTTGGAAAATTTTCGAATACCTCTCCTTATTTCTGGAATAACTGATGTGATGAAGAATTTAAATCATTATGAATAATTCAAATTGAAATATTATTTTAAAATTGTGGATAAAAGTATATAAGATAAAAAATAGTTATTATTTGAGTTAAATCATACGGGAAAATCTACGGGAAAAAAAAAACATATTCTTGAAAAACTAGGAATTGTTATCACTTGTTATATATAGTGTTTGTATCATCACAAATAAATTTTGAACGTGAGTTTCATGACTTTGAATCTTTTTTATAAGCACTATATTTGAATTTTAGTTTTTAAAATTTAGAAGAATATACCTAAAAATATGTATTTATTTATCAACTATTTAATACAATCCAAAAACTTGTTTAAATGAAGTTAGAAGTTGGAGCAATTTTTCTTGATATTCTATCAAATTTTAACTTTTTTTTAAATAATATTGTTATATATTTTAAATAATATTATTAATTAAATTTTCTTATATATTTAATTTAAAATTGTCCTAAAATTGCAGCAAATGTTTTTGCGAAAGCTTATTATTTTACAGATCAGTCTTCTAGTGTCTCCTTGAGAATATTTTTATAAGATAAAATCTAAATTTGAATAAATTAAGCTGTTGTTATAAGAAAAAGAGAATTGAATGATCTCTTAAAAGATTTAAATGTAAATTTATATATTCGTTAAATGTTATTAATTTGCTTAACAATAAAAATATGATTACAGTGTCATATATATATATATATATATATATATATATATATATATATTATTATTAAATTATGTTATTTTAAATTGTAAGAAGATTATTAATTTGATTCAAGAATAAAGATGTTCCTTGTCTCGTAAAAATGCATACAATTGAATTAATTAAAATTTGCACAACGTTTAGAAACTAGTAAGTAATGTATAATGCATTGAATCCATAGTCACTAAAATATCTAATTTTGATATGATAGGGATTTTATAATAAATTAATTTTTAATTCTGATGGATATAATAAATCACTTACAAAAAATAATGTTTTTATTTAATTATTATATTAATTACCATGATTATAACATCAAATTATATTATAATTTATAGGAAACACTAATGAAATCGAATCATGCACCTTAACTTAATTGAAACCTTGCGAAGTAATTGAAACATGCAACTTATCTTAAGCAATTTGGATTTTTTTTCTAAAAAGCACAATTAAATCAAATTTAAATGGATAGTTAATTAAATTTTAATTATATTAAAAATTTTAATAATTTAATAATTAAAAATTTTAATAATTTAATAATTAAAAATTTTAATAATTTAAAAATTAAAAATTTTAAAAAATTAATAATTAAATTAAAATATTGATTATAATGAACATTTTCTGAATTACCACAGGAAGAGTTATTAGTTCTTCTGGAATTTATATCATTTTGTTTATTATATTTAAGAAGCCTGGTGGTGTATAGAGATTTTTTTTGAAGTCACCAACACAGCTCCGAGATCTTGTCTTTGGGCAGGGTAAAGTCAATTCTGCCATTCATTTCATCAGTTGTTCCCATGCTTAGGAAAAAAAAAACATTTGATGCTTTACGTAAGCTGACCACCTAATCGAGATACATGCTTCGTACTCCAGAGCGTTTGATCAAAAAAAAAAAAAACAAATATGGGAAGTGTTGGTCTTAACTCGATGGGACTGTCATGCTATTTAGTTTAATTTAGAGTTATTATTTTTAAATATTAATTCAGTACAACTCAGAACTTATAATATATTAACAAATGACAAATAATAATTTCGGATGGACTTCCTTATTAATGAATATAAATGCTTTGCCGATCGGATTTATCTGTCTCTTTATCGATTTGACTGATTATATTATATGCATATTTTTATAAAGCAAAATATTTATAGCAAAGAGAAAGTAAATTGAACTGTAATACTTTAAAAAATTACATTCTTTCTTTTATAAATTTTCATTTTCTTACAGTCTAAATATTTTTACCATAAATATAATTTAAGAGTTATAATATATTTAAGGGAATTCAAACAAAATGCACTTTTATCCTAAATCAATTCGTTATGTGTAATGAAGCAATTACATGTTTTTAATTTATTTTGTATATTAATAATTTAAGAAAAATAGGAGCAAAAGTTATTTAAATATATAAAACCTAAGAAACTGTAACCATCCAGTCTTGGTTACTAAGTTATCATTAATGTAATACAAGTCACCCTTCATTATTATTTATATAGATATACATTTTTACTAATTGCATGTAATTGACTTTATAGTATAAATTATATCCAATTACCAAGGACTATATATCCTATTTAAATAAGAGATTTCTTATGAATTATCTAATACAAGGAATAGGAAATGTTTAAAATTGACTCTAAAATACTACTTCAAAAGTTTTTTTAGTACAATTTATAAATTGTAACTAAACTTGCTATACATTTGTAGTTATCATATATCCTTTTCTTCATATAGAATATATTCTTTGCAATGAAATGTCATTAGATTTTAAAACTTTTGATTCTAAAATCAGTACGTATTAAACTTTCCTAACAAATGGGAACGAAAAGTATAAAAATTAATTTGAGAATTATATAATTGTTTTATTAAAAATTGTTCGACACGTGAACAGATATAATTAAATAAAAGCATATAAGGAATACCAGTAAAATTACAGTAAAAAAATCAAGAGAATCCAACAAAGGTTGTTCCAGAATGAGAATACTGCCAGCAAATGGAATTATCAGTATCTGCGTGGAGGACTATACAGACTCAAAATTAAAGATTGAACACCTAAATGACTGACTGAACTTAGTAAAATTGTCTATAAGATGAAAATAAATAATAAGAGAAGTTTTTGACTAAGAGACAAAGAAATAGTATCTTATTTCTCAGGATTTCATCGATTTAAAATAATAAGTCCATATACTGTTACTATTTTACTCAAAAGCTCACCATGTTATGCCAGTCAGTCTAATTTTTTAAATAGCTCAAAATGATCTCGTTTTATATAGTGTATCAACAAATCTCAAACGACTTGATTGCTAATTAAATAACAAGTGAGGAAAAAAGTGGTATTTTCTTGTTCGATGACCGCTTCTGATGTAATTATTTATTTCGCTTAAAAATTTCAATTTATAGAATTAAAAAAAAAATTAGAGATTTATAAAATCATATTTTGATTTTCCTGACTGGGATATTAAAATTAAGATCACTTTAAGTATTGTTTGCTATTGAAAAGAAATAAGCTTAATAAAATGTTGCTCAAGAAAATGCGTCCACACTTTTCAACTTTTTAAAAAATTTCTGGTAATATTTGCGGACAAAATGAGATTCGAATACACAGCATTTATCAAATGCTTGATGCAGATATTTTCATTAATTTGTAAATTCACAACGATAATGCAGGTTCCAAATATTTCTAAAGGAAATAAAATGTTTCATAAATAGACAGTGTGATAAAAAAAAAAATTATTTCTCATCAAAGAGAAATTCGTTACATTCTTATTTGAATAGTACTTTTAAGGTTTTATGAAGTTATTAAAAATAATATGAATTATAATTGCGCAGGATATTTACTTATAGCATCATAGAAGTTGTAAATTTATAAACAAACTAATAAACTTCAAATATATTTCGGTAGTACTAGTGTAACTGAAAAAAAATCTAAGAAAATATATGTAGAATTATATTTACATAATTATATGCCAGATACTGCATATTTAAATATTTTTCTCTAGAACTTATTAAAAAAGTAAAAGTGTAACTCTTTTCGTTTGTCTAAGTTATTTACTACTACTATACTTATGGCATCACCATGTCCGAAATTTTAAATCTAAATTTTTGTTTAGATATCAGTTGATTCATTTGTTTTTAATTAGAACCTAATTGCGAACGAACTACCTTGTAACTAGATATTAAAATTACATTGTTGAGAACTGATTTTAAATATTTTAATAAGTATTTCCACTTCTAAGTTTAGTAAGAGACATTTATCATAAATAATTTTGAACATTGCGAGTTTTATAAGTTGTTGAAGAAATGTGTGATTAATGGTCTTTACTTCAAATTTTAAAATAATGCGGGGTATTTATGCTATTATATTGAGCCATTAACTTACATTTAAAAATAAGTCTTGTAAATTTTCCTATTTAAATTGACTTTGGAATTTTCTGATGACATGTAAAATTTAATAATAAATGTATCTGATTATATTATTAATCAATATAGTTTAAGTTCATATCAAATGACAAACTTTGATAGAGGTTTTGCTGCATAACCTTTTTTTTTTAAATAATATTATTTTTATAGAAAACTCTTTTATTATTTCTTAGAAATCAATGGATCGTACTTGCCTAGTTTTTATATTTTATTTTCATTTTTGAATTGATGCGGAGTTTTCCAAAAAGAAATTTTTTCACATACTTTATGAATTCAAAGATAGTTTTCAGCGTTAATGTTTTAATTTTCAATAGGCTGCATTTCTTTTATATCTCTGCCGTAAAATTTCTAGCATTTTTCGTTATACTCATTATTTATATTTCACTACGTTTATAATATTTTTGTTCTCTCTCTTTTTATTAGTTAAATATAATTACGCACGTGTAATTATTTCTGACATATATACGATTAAAAGTTTTCCTGGCTATCAAAATGTTTTAAAATCAACAGATATTTCCCCTAACACTTAACTAGTTTTTGTCTATATTAGAGGAATTAATTTATTGATTATTTATAGTTAAATTAAAACAAAGTAATTCAAAAATTATTATCCATTTATTTGTAAATATAACCATACCAAGACAGTTGTATCACCTTACTTTATAAGAATTGGGAATAGATAATATAATCGACTGCTTTTTAGCTAATATTTTCCATATTTTATAAAGAGTTCTTACAATTTCTCACCAGATGTATTACTGAACAGTTATATAGAAATTTATATTATGATTTTACATATTTAATCTAATGAGATTAAAAGGCATGTTTTCAAAAAAAAAAAAAAAAAAAAAAAAAAAAAAAAAAAAAAAAATTTAGCTGATATCTTATTATGTTTTAAATGTGTATTTGGATTAGAATAATATTTTGAAAAGTTTTCACTGACTGATATTTATCTATATTGTAATATATGGAACCATATTACATAAAAAAATAACATTGGACTTAAATATTTTATTTTATTGTTTGAGTTTAGGATAACTTATTTTATAGCAGTTACAAAATATATTCATAGTTTTCTTCCAAATTTTGTCTGAGAAGAAAACTTTCTTCAAAAATTACTTTTAAAAATCAATTTTTTTAATATGATTGTAAAGTGTCACTAAAATAGGAAATTATTTAAAAAAATAGATTTAAACTAATTTATCGTTAACTTCTTGCTATTATATTTTAAACTTAATTGTTTTTCTATGTTCCTTGTTTTATTTTAAAGTGATTATATTTGAAATAATTTAAAATAATAAATTAAAAATTGTTATATTCTTTTTCGAATGGTATGCAGACGACTTAATGAAATTATTATAAGTAATTTAAATTATTTGGTAAGTAAACTTTCTTTCGCATCACATAAAAGTTTTAAATTTATAATACAACTAATAAAATTCAAATATATTTTGGTTATTGCCTTAGTTTAAGATGGAGAATTTAGTAAAATTTTCTGTCTGAAATTTTTAAAGCATTTAATTAAATATTATTTCAGGGTATGTAAAAAATGCACGCGTTATGAGTGTCCATAGTTCATGTCGAATTCAGCAGATTTCAAATTGATTTCTGTCAAAAGTTTTGTTAATTTAATTTTAAATAAGTTTAGAGGGAAATGAAATAAAAATAAGAGCTTAAAAGTTTCTTTAATAGCACATGCCGTAACAGTATATTTGTACTCGCAATTTCGCGATGCTAGTGTCTGAAAATTAACAGCATTTTATTAAGAAAGATTTTTTTTATAACGAATGAATACGTCTATGAAATCATCATTGACATTGTAAATTTTCTTCTCAAAACGTGCATTATTTTAAATATATAGAAAAAAATTAATTAATAAAGTTAAAATTTCATAAACGCTTAAAAGTGCTCCTTCAATAATTTAAAATAGCATAGTTCATTATATTATCGTGTGAAACATGTTTTTAAACAATATTCTAAGTCCAGAAAATTTCTCGTCATATGTTTTTTTTTTCTTATGAGCTATAATACATTTCATCTGAAAATATCTTCTGAAATTTAATTTATTTATATAAAGTACTGAATAAGATAACAACTTTAGAGAAAAAAAGTAAAACAAGCAATTTTTTTTTTAAAGAAATAATATCACATAAAAAGAATTCAAACAAGAAATCAAATTGCTTTTAATTTAACTTTACTATATTCTCAAAATGAATTAAATTTTTTCATAATCAATAGAATATGGATGCTATAAATCTAGGAATAAGAAAACATGAAGCATATTAAAGCCATAAAAGAGTGTTTATTGGTTTCTTTGCTTTATCTCAAAACTTATTTTGTAATTTTTGTAATCATTTTTGGCTTGCATATGCTTGAACAAAATTGAATAATTACTTTTGAATGAATGGAAAAAAAATAATAGATATCTATGAATGCCTAGAAAACAAAAACTTTATCTTATGCTGTTTCGACATAGTATCGCTTCGTGACATTCCAGAATCAAGAATTGATATGTTAGTAAACAGCAAATATAATTACCTCAGTTCTTCAATGAACTGTGCAAGATGATAATGCGTAACATGCCTGAATCAGAAAATGATGTGTTAGCATACAACTTATATTAACAACAGTTCTTCAATAAACTGTGTCAAACTGTGCTTATAAATTAATAACGTCTTCGGTTAAATTTGCAACAACCTTAAAATTTAAATTGTTTTCTTTATCGTACTTCCATATTCGAAGAACAAATAAATTTCAGACTGTCTTATTATAAATGTTCACGTCTTGTAAGTAAGATGCATGTGGTTGCATCTAATTTTGCTTGAAATATTTTGGATAGATCTATCAAACTTGTACCCATCATCAAATTCGCAATTTATGTGGATTATATATATGCATGGAAGAGTAATACGTACCATTATCTGATTCAAGTCTGTTCTAGCCGATTATTGGTTCAGGACTTTCAGTTCTGTGTGTGTTGAAAAATAAATATGATGCTCAAAGACAACAATTATCATTGATACGTAGCGCAAAGATTCTTATATCGAACATAATTCACTCACACTACTTTCTAACAATACTTAACATTATTTGAATGAATAAATGATAATAAAGTAAGCAAATATTCTCATGAGTCGATCAATAATTTTTTTTAAAAAGAAATCATAAATAAATCTTTAATCCTCAAATCTGCTAACTTTCTTATAACATTACAGGTAAAAAAAAGTTTTCCTTGTTTATCAACGATCATAATCAGTACACGAATAGCGAAACGTCATTTTACCAACGCATTTCAATTCTGATTCATGATGCATATCGTTGAATCGCATTTCGAGTATATCATTTGAGTATATTTTTATAAAGTTTACACACATCTGCATTCTTGTTATTTGTACTTATACGTGTTCCATTATTTTATATTATATAAGGAGAATATGTTCAGGTCTCAGTGTCTTTATGTTCCCTGTAAAGGTATTTTGAACATTTGTCCTTAAATTTATGATTTATCTATCATAAGGAAATTCCAAATCAATGTAAACTAGAAAATTTTAGCACACTAATTTTCAAATAAAATTCAATGGCTCAATTTAATAACATAAATCCCAGCTTTTCTTTAAACACTGATATACAGACCATTAAACATTTTTTTTCAAATACCTGTAAAACTCCTAATATCCGCAACGATTTATTATCAATTTATCATGTTATACGTCGAACGGAATACGTAAAGATATGCTTAAGCACATTTCTCAACAGTTTTTTTTGCAAATATGAATTATATTTTTTGCTTAAAAGGAAGTTTATTTGCGATTGGAAAGTAATGAAAATGAAACTATGTAAGCGGTATATAAACAAATCATTAGTTTTAATTTTTCGGACATGATGTTGCTATGATTGTACTACTATTAAATGTGTGTTTTAGACAAACCCAAAGAGTTATACTTTTACTTTTTTAAAAAAAAATTCTGAAGAAAAGCATTTAAATATACTTCGTTCTTCATAAAATTAATATATTAGGAATACTGTATATTTTTATTTACATTAAATATTTTCTTAGATTTTTAAAATTACAAATGTAATTCCTAAATATTTTTAAAGCTTATTAATTTGTTTATAAATTTAAAACTTTCATGGTGCTATAAATAAATCTCCTTTCCAATCAATTCCTATCATTTTTAATAAGTTCATGAAAACTTCAACGTATAACAGTGTTTCTCAACCTTTTAGTATTCACGGCCCAAATTTCAATCATAATTTTCATCGCGCCCCCTTCCCCACCGCATACAATAAAATATATACAATAATAATGTATTTTGAGTATTTTGGCGGTAAACCTACACTACAACCTTAATTTTAAACGTTACAAATTACCAAGAATACAGAAATTTATTGACATTTTGCAACACCGATCCTCAGCATTGAAAAAACAAAAATCCTTCTTCTTTTTTATTGCTCTTGCGTCCCGCCATGTCGGGCATTCTCATGGTTTCACGAGAAGTTTCGATTTGTCTGGAATTTGTCTGGTCAGCAAAAAATTAAGCTAGGATCGTGCGCAGATATGAGCAAATGTTTTCTCATAGGGAGAGGGAGAGAGTTCTATGACGCCAATTTCAATTCCAGACAATCTCATTCGAGTCGATCCTTCTATCGCTATTGAATTCATTCTGAATGTGTATATTATATATATTTTCGAGTAATTGCAATTCACCGTATTGAATATTCACGGCAGCAAACTTATGCAGAATCATGAATAAATTTTTAAGCGGGCGTAAGCCAGCATTAGACCATAGACAAGCATCAACAAGTACACAGATGATCGTGGTTCCGAAAATAAAATCAAGAAAATATTCTCAAGAATACTTAAATTTTGGGTTCCTTAGTACTGAAGTAAGTGAAGAAGAAAGGCCCCTGTGTATCATTTGCTCAAAAATGTTGGCGGCAGACAGCATGAAACCTAACAAACTTAAACGACATTTGGAAACGCTTCATAGTGAGTACGTAAACAAACCCAGAGAATTCTTCGAATTAAAGTTAAAATCATATGAAAAGCAAAAATCATTGTTTAAAAGAACTTTGTCTGTGAATGAAAAAGCTTTAATTGCCTCTTACAAAGTTTCATATAAAATAGCCAGATGTAAAAAAGCCTCACAGCATTGGTGAAGAGCTTATTTTGCCAGCCGCGATTGATATTGTAGAAATTATGTTTGGAGATAATTTTGCAAAACAAATGCAGTCTATACCTCTTTCAAATGATA
>JAPDSC010064779.1:0-42708 GCA_026290005.1 Latrodectus geometricus
AAAAAAAAAAAGATATTTTTGGGCAAGAGCACTAAATCTAATAGAAACCATAAATTAATATAAAAACAATAATTAAATTCTTGCCAAATGAAATCTATCCATGACATCTCAAATAGAATAACAAAATAAAGTACATACACTCATAAATATGTTAATTAAAAATTTATGAAGTTATTAGGGATTCTGAAAAGAAAAAATTTTTTCATGATGAGTAATAGGCAAAAAATATATCACTGAATACTTACAACATGAAATGATTTAAAATAGTTATAAAATAAAAAAATTAGAAATTTAATTAAAAAAAATTACTAGGCTTTTCCCTTCTTCAGGCTTCATTTCCAGCAACTTAAGTTTGGCATAAGCATCTTCAAGTTTCAATTTAAGCTCTTGCATTTCTTTTGTTAAATCTGAACAAGTTGATGACAAATTATTTATAACTTTTGATTTTTCTTCAGAATCTTGCTTCAAGTTGTCATTTTCATTTAAGATGTCCATAATTGATTCAAAATTATCATTGATGCTACCATTCATACTTTTTTTCTCCTCATTTTGACTGTCAATTGAAAATTCCCTGCTAACTTTTGTTACAGATTTGGAAGCATTATTTGATGGTTCATATAGTTCTGGATCACCCTAAAAGCACAATAAGCTATTGTAAGTACACAATGGAATTCAATAATCAAATGTTTAAATATAATAAAATATTTTACTTATTAATAAGAAATAAACACAGATATATTTGAATTTTTTTTTAAAAAAAATTTAAGTTGAAAACACAAAATCGCAATATATTCAATATTAATTTTATAAAATAACTATAATATCCATGATGAAATACAAATGATAAAATATTTTATGAACAAAATTGAAATTTCCAATTATAAAGTATTGTGTTTAATTTTAAATGTTAGTTTAAAGAAATCCTAATGTTAGAAGATCTAATTCATTTAAATGAAAAATATAAACAAAATTTAAAATAAAAATATTTCATACAAAAAAAATAATAATAATTTATTTTACAATTCAATTTCACAGAAAAATCAAAGTAAAATTTTGTATATAGTTGAGACTATAACTATTGAATAGATATACACACAAATTAAACAATAATAAACACAAGAAAAACTTAAGTTTGAATGATACATTTCCATTATTTAATTCTTGATGCTCATAAGAATACTATAATTGTCAAGAATCAGAGATTGATTATAAACATTTTAAAATATATTAAATTTAAATGTCTATAAAAACTTTTAAAACAATTTAATATATTTCTGAAATATTTATTTCCATTAGGTAAATTTCATAATGTAGAATCAATAAAATACCTTAAAGTCACGAGATATAAATTTTGTTGATACAATTATAATTAATTCATGAAATTTATATTAATATAAATTATTTTACTAGACCAAAAACTATCCAAATATATAAAAATTTAAATAATAATAAATTTATTTCTTAAACCTTAAGATAAAAAAATTAGTCATAAAAACTACATAAGTAATTTAATATTTCTATGACCAATTATTATTTTAAAAATTAGGAAGTTTTATTACTAACCAAATTCTTTTCATTTTCATCTTATTAAAACATCAGATTTTGTAATAATTTATATTGCTTTTAATATTTAAAATTAAAGACAGCTTGTATGAATTTTTCAAATACAAATTGTTTAATAACAATACAATGCAAATTGACTTTGGATTAAGAAAATTGGATTCCTTTTTTTGTACATATATATATATATATATTTATTTCAACTGAATAATTTAATTCTCACAACTAATGTACAAAATTTAAAAAATCAATTTTTAATAAGATTTTAAAAGTTAATAAAATCTAAAAAAAAAAAAGTTTGTTTCACAAAATTAAAATGTATATTTTACAGAAAACTTGTAAACTTAATGAAAAGTTCCATCTCAGCAAAATTAATGAATTTAGCCAATTATAATATTTTCAATTTGTCATTATTATACGCATGATTTTATTAAATCTATAGTGGATGAATATATTGATTGGTCAGGTAATTTTTAGTTTAACAAATGCAAGTTTCAATCAACTTGAAAAAAAAATATTCTATCATTATTTAATGAAAATTTCAATACTTAAAATTTGCAAGTTGTTTTAAAGCAGAAATTAATAAATTAAACAGCAATTAGTAAAAAAATTTATTTAATAAATTATTATAACATAGAAATTACAAACTTTTATTTTAAAATTAAAACTATTAAAAAATTTACATAATCTGTTTTCATTTTATTATTTAAATAAAATATAGATGAATTCTTTATTTTCATCACATTTAATGAATGTTAAATACACCATAGTAATAAAAATTGAAGCATAAGAATTGTGTTTACTTAAAATCTACAAAAATACATTCTTTCACACAGTAACAAGATTTTAAAATTCACAATTTTTTAATCACAAAAAATAATAAATTAAAATACAAAACATACGATACATATTGGTTATAAAAGTAAATGTGAATGAAGCAAAACAGAAAGCTGTTTTTGAATATGAGATGTTTTTAAGCAAGTTGACAGAACATGCATAATTAATATACAAAGAAAGCATGAAAATTTAAATAAATCAAAATCATTAACAATACAGCACATGAAAGAGATAGAAATAGCAAAAAATAATCTTATTCTTATAAAGTTGAAATGATACTGGTTTTTTATTAAGTAGTTAATCAGTTGAACTGCAAATACTACTTATATTGTTACAGAATATGTACTACATGTCATTCTATTCTTTTATATACACACATGCAGACTAATACAAAATGGAGGACAGAAAGAATATTCTAAATCTAAAATTATAATTTGACAATTTTAAATCTCAAAATAGATAAAACGTTCAACAAATCCAGATACTATATTTTGGTACTTTTACGTAAATGTTTTCTTACAGGGACAAGGATTGAATTAGATGACTGTGTTTCCTTTATTTTCTCTCCACTTTTTTCCAATAAATCAAGAGATGAAGTAGATTCACGAACATCTGCAGAAGAATCCTGCAATAGAAACGAAATTAAGAACAGTTGAATGTATAATTTCAAATCTATATTCTTTAAAAAAAATTAATGAGAACATTGGTTGCATATGTGTAGTACAAATAAGTTACAAAAATATAATGCATAATACATTTTACAAGTCTTGGAATTATATGTATATAGAATTCTTACTGACTGAGATTTTACAAGAAAATATTGTACTATATTATACAATAATAAGCATTGTAGTTGTTATAACTCTTGGAAAATGATGGTTTTTCTTCAATAGCAAATAGATTAAATTTATGTGAAACATAGTTGCAAGTATAAAATTTTTCCAAAATACACAAACAATACTTTCTAATATTATTATCCTTACATTAATAATTGAAAAAAAATATTTTAGAAACATTCCTTCTTCCCAAAACATTCACTCATTTGCTCTTCTCTCTCACTCACTCACACACACACAAAAACTAGTTTTCTTAGATAATATGATAACCAATTATATAACATAGAAGGCAGTACTCTTATCTCTTTATATTTAAGGCTTTAAAATTTGAAACTCATTTCTCTCTGCAATATACAGTTGGACATGTTCATAATTGTTAAAAGTACTTTTTTTTTTTAATTATTATTAGAACAAAATAAAAATTAATCCCTTCCTTTTTAATATATGTGTCATTCAATTTTGTGATTATTCATAGTAAAAGAGAACATTTTATATGTAGATACAATATGTTACAATAGTGGCTAGCATTTATGAAAGAAAAAAAAAGAGAGAAAAAAAAAACATTTTTTTACACTGAAAAAATAGCTATCTTTAATATTTAAGGTATTCATTAAGAAAACACAGTATGCATATAACACTTTTTTTTAATACAAGACACATATTAGTCAAAGACACATATTAGTCAGAATTAACATTAATTAATTTTATGTAATACATTCATGCATTGCTTTGGTCTTGAAAATGTGTTCTTAATCCAACTTTATCAAAGCATTGAAAAGATTTGAAAGCTGTTAACTTATCAAGTAATAACTTTTTAGCTTTACTTCATTGCTAACATTTTTTCCTCGTTTACAATGAACAAATAAAGCAGTGTTTCTCAACCTTTTAGTATTCACGACCCAATTTTCAATCATAATTTTCATCGTGCCCCCCCCTTCCCCACCGCATACAATAAAATATATACAATAATGTATTTTGAGTATTTTGGCGTTAAACCTATACTACAACCTTAATTTTAAACTTTACAAATTACCAAGAATACCGAAATTTATAGACATTCTGCAACACCGATCCTCAGCATTGAAAAAACAAGAATCCTATGCTTTTTTATTGCTCTTGCGTCCCTCCATGTCGGGCATTCTCACGGTTTCACGAGAAGTTTCGATTTGTCTGGAATTTGTCTGGTCAGCAAAAATTAAGCTAGCAGCATGCGCAGATGTGAACAAATGTTTTCTCATAGGGAGAAGGAGAAAGTTCTATGACGCCAATTTCAATTCCAGACAATCTCATTCGAATCTATCCTTCTATCGCTATTGAATCTATTTTGAATGTGTAGATTATATATATTTTCGTGTAATTGCAATTCACCATATTAAATATTCACGGCAGCAGACTTATGCAGAATCATGGATAAATTTTTAAGAGGGCGTAAGCGAGCATTAGACGATAAACAAGCATCAACAAGTACACAGATGAGCGTGGTTCCGAAAATAAAATCAAGAAAATATTCTCAAGAATACTTATATTTTGGGTTCGCTAGTACTGAAGTAAACGAAGAAGAAAGGCTCCTGTGTATCATTTGCTCAAAAATGTTGACGGCAGACAGCATAAAACCTAATAAACTTAAACAACATTTGGAAATGCTTCATAGTGAGTACGTAAACAAACCCAGAGAATTCTTCGAATTAAAATCATATGAAAAGCAAAAATCATTGTTTCAAAAAACTTTGTGAATGAAAAAGCTTTAATAGCCTCTTACAAAGTTTCATATAAAATAGCCAGATGTAAAAAGCCTCACACCATTGGTGAAGAGCTTATTTTGCCAGCCGCGATTGATATTGTAGAAATTATGTTTGGAGATAATTTGGCAAAACAAATGCAGTCTATACCTCTTTCAAATGATACTGTTGCCCGTCGAATTGCTGATATAGCTGAAGATGTAGAGTGACAGCTTTAGTCGAAGTTGAGTTACAAATTGTTTTCAATACAACTCGATGAGGCAACAGATAGTAATAAAGATGCTCATTTCATTGCCTATGTTAGATTTTGTGATGATTTGTCAGTAGTAGAATTACTTTTCTGCAAACCAATAGAACTCAAAGCAACAGCACTCGCTTTATTTGCTATCTTAAATGATTTTATGAACGAGGCAAACATAGAATGGAAAAATTGTGTCGGAATATGCACGGATGGTGCTCGTTCTATGTCAGGAAGATTCCAAAGTATTCAAGCACTTGTGAAACAAAAATCACCACAGTGCGTCTGGACACATTGCATGATCCACAGAGAAACTTTGGCTTCCAAAGAAATGAGTCCTGGTTTGAATATTGTGTTAACTACGGTTGTAACCGTAGTAAATTATATAAAAATGAGACCCCTGAAATCAAGAATCTTTTCCGCACTTTGTAAAGACATGGGTGCAGTACATTTAGCGTTACTATTTTATTGCGAGGCAAGATGGTTATCACGAGGGAAATTTTTGCAATGTGTTTATGAATTAAGAGAAGAAATCGCCGTTTTCCTAGAAGAGGAAAACAGACGGGAATCTGAGAATTTTCGCGATAGTTTATTTGTGTTGAAATTGAGCTACATGGTCGACATATTCGAGAAATTAAATAACTTGAATCTTCAATTGCAAGGAGCAAATATACATATATTGAATACGAGTGATAAAGTTAATGCTTTTTGTATGAAATTGGAATTGTGGAGCCGAAATTTAAAGCAAGAAAACTTAACAATGTTTGCAAATTTCAATGATTGTATTAAAACTTACAAGGCTGAAGAACAACATGTAAAAGTTGTTTTTGTAACCATTGAAAATCATTTAGCAATGCTAGCAAAGAATTTTAAAAAGTACTTTCTTGCTGATGACAAACTGATATCAAGTTACAAGTGGGTGAGGGATCCATTTCAAAATACTCCCGAAGGACTATCAATCGAAGAGGAAGAAACCTTCATAGACTTCACGTCAAGCGGCGAAACCAAAAGACAATTTAGTAATAAATCACTCTTTGAATTTTGGGCAGGAGTGGATGATGCGTTTTCTGCACTAAAAACAAGGGCATTTTGCATTCTACTACCATTTTCAACATCTTACCTTTGTGAAACTGGATTTTCGGCGGTGGCTTCTTTGAAGACAAAATATAGATCTCAGCTAAATATAGAAAAAGAACTGAGAGTGTCTATTTCTAATATTAAACCCTCCTTCGAAAAACTTTGCTCTGAAAGACAGGCCCAAGGAAGTCACTAATAATTATTAAATTTGTTTTTAATTTAGTAAGTTGTTTTAATTTAATAAGTTAATTATTAAATATGTCGAAATGTATTTTGTTTTGTATGTGTGTGTTCTTTCATTTCAGTCACTTAATCAAGTTTTTTAAATAACATTTTCTCTTGGATATGCTCGTGCCCCCGCCCCCAAGGTTGAGAATCACTGAAATAAAGCAATGTTTGTTAATTTAATTCAGTTTGTTAATTTTATTCACAAATTTCACATGATTTTATTTTAAACATATTTGAAAAGTACAAATGATAAAATCTTTACCATTAATTACAGTAACATAATAATCAAGTTATTTTCATAAAGTTAGGAGGTTCTCTTATTAATAACATCAAATATCAAAATGAGGTATTTCTCTAGCATGAAACAAACTTTCTGTTTCAAATATAAAGTAACATATGTAATTTTTTTTATACTATTTTAAAGCTGAAAGCAATTTATAATTATGTTTGGAAATAAAGAAAAAATAGATCTATGTTATATTATTATTAGATGAATCAAAAATTCTCAATTATACATCTGAAAATAAGATTTAATAAAATTACATTTCTGTAAAATGATTCTAGCAAAAGTAAACAATGTTTAAAATGAGAATATATCCCAAAACAATTGAAAGTAATTTAAACAAAAAAGATTAACAATAATGCAAAAAAATTTATTATTATTATTATTATTTTTGCATTATTAATTTTAAATCTAAAGTTTAAACATAGATTTAATTAAAGAAAATGGAGAAAAAAAAAATAGATGGCAGACAAAAATACAATAATCAAGGTAAAGTATATAGTAAGGAATGGGAGGATAAAAAAAGATTTCAAGAGACAAGGACAAAAATTTAAAATTTTTAACCTGTGTAAAGGTATCTCCTAAGCTTTTATTAGAAGGAAAGACAGCATTTAATGTATTGGATGATTCAGGCATTATCTGGAAAAATTATGTATTCATTTATATATATTTTACATATACTAATGTAATATAACAAAAATGAAATTAACTTTTTTTTTTTTAACAATTTCTGGTTAATTGTAAATAATAATAAATAAAAAAGAATCATTTAAAAAATTGCAAATAGAATTTTTAAGTAGCATTTTTCAATGCCATAAAAATTTTAAGTACCAAAATTTATCGATGAATACAGAATAATCATTCTACAAATATTTTAAAAACAAAGAAATACTAAAAGTAGATAATTTTGTACACCAATTTTTTATAACAATTTATATTTATTTGATCAAAAAAGCTCACAATAAATTGTTTACAATATAAATCTAGACAGCAGAATTTACTTTTATTAAAAAAATAACAAAAAAAAAAAAAAAAAAAAAAAGTAGTACATATTTGAACATTTAATTCTACCATTTAAAATCTATCATGCTATAAAATCCAAATGTTTCCAATAAATATAACCAAATTTCAATAGGTAGGGTTAAATTCAAATAATTTCTTTCAAAATTCCATACTCTTCATAAATTTTCACTACTATTTTAACACTTTTACTAAAGAAAATTGAAGGTAATTCAACAAAATGCTATAATTGTTTTAAATAAATGTTACATTTATAAAGTTCATATTTAAGGAGGAAAAAAAATTAGTTGCTAGCGGATAAATACTTTAAACCAATGTTTGCAAATATAGAAAGTGTGTCTAAGGCAGCATTGACTGAAAATTCAACTATGTGAAGAAAACTTGAATGGGATAGAAGTAAACAGATTATAAACACTTATTTGGTACCAAAAAATCAAATATTTTAATAGTAACATGAAACAAAGTGAGTCAGAGGCTACTATATATAGAGATAACAAAAAATAAAAATTGCATTAATTACTTGTATATAACAATTCATACAATTATTAACTTTTAATTACATATTACATGAATCTATCAAATAATTTTTGTTATTCTAAACTTTTTCAATAATTTCAAAAGAGAAAAGAATTTTCATAGGAGCAAAAAATTATTCAATCATTGTTTGAAATTGCATGCATGCATGCATACATACATGTTACTGTTACAAAATCATAACTTTTGAATGAATCTGAGTTTGCATATAAACAGTACAGAATTTGTAACACAATGGAAATTTCTCTCTCACATATACACATAAATGCATAGCATGTACTTTTGTTTTATGTAATTTTATTTATATTAAAGTCTTTTGTGAGATACCAAGAAATGATATAGCAAATTTTAGGTTCCTAACATAAAATGACTGTTTAGCAGAATCTCTCTATAATACGAGAATATAGTCTTCCATAGTATGTCTAATTTGTAACACAGGTACTTTAAATTCTGACCATCTCCCAATGTGTGTAATGATTTAAATAGAGAGTCCCAGAAAAATAAGGAAGTCATTAAACTTTATCGGGAAGAAAAAACTCATGAGCTATCAACAATTATAGACTCTTAATTTAGTTTGCTCCTTTTAAACTGTTATCTAATACATTTCAATTGTTTGAAGTTTTTATTTTATTTTATTATTTTTATTTATTATTATCATTATATTTCCGACAACCTGATGTGGAAAATATAATAAAATAAACTCTTTTATGTAATGTGGAAAACAGTCTTATTTATATTAATTGATTTCAAAATAAAGTCATATAAAACAACATTTATATTAAAAAAATATAAATATTTTTTTTTGGACATTCATAAATTAAAAAGACAAAAATTGTTTACTAGTTGATAATCTACATATATTCTTTTAGAACAGATTATTTTATCATTCCTTATTCCCATCATAGCATTTCCAATAATCCTGAATATATTTTTTTAGTTATACATAAAATCAGTTCTTAATAATAAAAAAAAATTAAACTACAGTAGACACTCGTTTATATGAACTCGTGGGGACCAGTGACACAGTTTATAAAATAATAAAATAAGGTATTAGATTATTAAGATATATTTTTACCAAACTACTTTTTCTTAATAAATAAAATACTATGTTAATAAAAATTATTTAGAATGAACAATAAGAAGCATATGCAAAATAAGATTCATTTTTAAAAAACAGTACTTACTCTCACTTTATTAATGAAAAATCAGGCAAAGTAATCACTTATCTTTAAATTTAAAAAAACAAAAACATTTTAATCTTCTTCCATTTATAAAAGAATTTTGGTATTTTTTTTCTCAAAAAATTACAGGTACTTCTTCAGGTACTTAATCCTGTTAGCAATTCAATTGCTTGTTTTGCAGGTGTCTTTGCACAACATCATTTTCTTGCTTAATATTTAAAAACATTTTCATTCTCATTTAAGATATTCTCAATGATTTCATAATTTAATATTACTTCAATGCAAGTCTATTTAAAAAAAAAAAAAAATTAAGAAGCAAAAGTTTTTTTTTTTTTTTTTTTTTTTTTTTTTTAAATCTGAGTTTATGCACGAGTGGCTCATCTTCACTCAAGTCATCAGATAAATTATTTTGGCTTTCTTCAGTTAAGGTAGTTTCTTTAATGAAGCCTGAATGTTGAAATACTCTCAAGAAAGCATTTTCCCTACAACATGATTCCAAGCATTGCTTGAAGGTCACTCCAAATTCAAGCCTATATTCACTCTTTGCAAAAAGTACCCAACAATATTTGCTCTTGAAGCTGCTGATCTATGAGCTGCAAGACAAATGTTGCATTATGTGAGAGAAACTCCACACGAATCAATTCCAGGACTTCAGCATGAGCAGAGCAAATATCCAGTTGAAGGTTTATGATTTTGTGATACAAACATGAATCTAAGTCTCTCAGTCAATTTTCATAAATGCTTCTAGTCATTTTCCTGTGAAAAAAAGGCAGTTTTTCTGATCCCTCCAGGTTGATTGTGAGCAACACTAATTCTTTACTTTGATTTTTTACCTCTATTATATTTATATTCTTTAAAACAAAGTGCTTCTTTAATTAAGATCTAAAAAAAATTGTCTTGTTTAGGTTGAAAAGATTCTTTAGTCATATTTGGAAAGTAGTGATTTCAAAGCTCTTTCTTTACATTCAAATTCCAAAATTTTATTACAATTTTTAAAGCTGAAAGCTAAGTTTGGATTTAAAGTTTTTGGAGCAAACAGCCTGATGCTTTGAAATCTTTTATGTTCAGCTTCATAGCATAGTAAAGCCATTGGAAAACCATACATAATTTTAATGACACTACCATCATGAAGAACAATCACTTTGCAGCCATGTAAGAAACATTTTTTCAGGTTAGGGTGCTTTGCCTTTTTAAGACTGTTTATGCACTGTTTGCCTTTTTAAGAATTTTTCCCCCCCAGAATTTACAGAGTCACAATAACAAAATATAATAAACGAAAGTAAAATTCTAACTTTACATGTATTCCTTATATTTTTGCAATGAATTTGTAAAATCTAATGGTTTCTTGATACCTAACAAAACCTTGATAAGTTATAATGCAGATATTTAGAAATCAAAAATATTACTACTTAGTCTTCTTTCATTCAACGTTTACTTCATAAGAGAAAAATTAATTTTCCTATGCTATAGAAGTTTTCCATTGAAAATATTTGATTAGAATTTGAATGGAATGACAAATGTGAATTATTTTCAGATGAAATCTGAAATCATGAGTTAAGAAGTATTTATTATTTTTCTTTTAGCTGGTTGAAGTTGAAATTTTATGAAATAATAATGAACGTACAAGATTTAAATATTTCAGAAATTAAAGCAAAATAGTTTATAACAATATTTATGTCATTAAAACCATAAGATGTTTAATAGCAAACATAAATTTGGAGCAGCTAAATTTAATTTCAATCAAAGATTTAGTTCATAAAACTATTTAAAATTTTTAAATACAATATATTATATCCTTTGACTTTTACTAAATTAAAAAAATTACACTTAAATAGTACATACAATAGAAGTTCCATTATCGAAGACGTTTTACATTACTCAGCACATTTAAAATGTTAAGAATGTAATTAATTAACTTATATATATATATTTACCTCACGTAAGGAAGTTTTGAAACTATCAACAGCAATTGAGATGTCATCTTCATTATTATTTCGAGCAGCTTCAACAGCAGACTTAACAATAGACCTAATATATTTTGGAATATTTTCAACCTCTTTGTAATATTTCAATGCACATCCTTTGATAGCTAAATTTCTTTTCTTAATTTTCTCTTCTAGATTTTCATTTAATGAAACCAATTCTTCTAATCTAGCATTTGTTTCCTACAGAGAAATTATTTTACTTTAAATACTTAAATAATAAAACATATAGGTAGTTATTTTAGACATAAAGGAAAATAACAAGCTAAATAGCTTGTTATTAGAGAACATGAAATCACACAACTATTTAAAATACATCAGCAACTTAAAAAAACAACTGATCACAGTAACCTTTTGAAAGTGTCAGACAGAAAAAAATCCAAAATGGTTTGTAAGGTAAACCTACATGAAATGACATATTAATCATAATATACTAATTATGTATTTGTGAACTAAAATAAAAAAATTACCTTTTTAAAAATAATACATTCCACATGAAAACAGAAAACGTTAATGTATTGTAATAATTTTTTTAGGAACAGTAAAAAATAAAATGATTCATTAAATTTTTTTTAATGTTTGATTTTTTCTTTCTCATAATTATTCAAAACGTATTGACAATGTTTATAGTAATAAAAGCCAAGTTTAAGTCATTTTAAAAACTTTTTAAGTTTTTGTAACATTACTAGATATAATGCATGTTAATAATTCCAGCATAAAACATTTACTACAACAGAAATAGCAATTTTAAAATTTTATACAATGGTACCAGTTTAATTGTTCTTTTATTTCTTAAAATACTTTTCACTTTTTCAAATAATTTCCTGCTCATTAAATTTGACATATTGGTTCAAAAATTTTGAAATTGAGGTAATAATGCAGAATTATATCTTTTCTTTTCAATTAACTAATTATTTAGTCCATGAAGTAATACCAATGATCATTGTTCTAGTGCATTTCCTGCTAAAGGAGTTTCACAAAATGATAAACTTGAGGCTCATTTGTTATAAAACTTATCCTTAAAAATAAACATACTTAATTCTTTCAGATAAGTAATCAGTTATAAAAATCAACTGATTGCTGATTATCCTAAATTTGAGAAGGACAATCAAACATTTCTTCAAAAGAAGAAATTTCATTTTTCAATAAAATTTTCATTGCAAAAGAAAATATAAAATTATAAAACAATGATGATATGGACAGTGTTTTGCATCAATTTAACCAAGTTTATATTAAACTGCTGACAAAAAGTATTTGATAAAAGGGATTGGGGAACCAAAATTTCTAATTCTAATTTTTTTTTTTTTTTTTTTTTTTTTTTTTTTTTTTTTTTTGTACTATCATTATTCTCTATAGAAATATATTAGTATTCTTAACTTTAAAATTGACTTATTAAAACAATGAACTAATAACTTATAATTTTCCTAAGGAAACTTTCTAAACAAATATTTATCCTTTACATAGAAAAAGGTTTTACTTGAAACCTTATAAGTTGAATTAACTTAAAATATTTAAATATTCAAACAAAAATTTACATCATAATTATCAAGTATAATGTACATTTTAAATATATTTTATTAAATATTAGAACTATCTGAAAAAATATTAAATATTATTACTGACTTACTTATTTATATCTTTATTTAAAACACTTTTCAAACTAAGAATCATTATTTTTTATGCAATATCTTTTAAATGTAATTTAAGGAATATTCAAAAATATTTGAAAGGAAAACCCTTATATTTTTAAGAGTAAAAAATACTCTCTCTCAAAAAAGAGACTTATATAATGTCAGTAAAAGTTAACTTACAAATTTACAATTAATTTTTGATAACAATGGGTAGGTTATTAGGGAAAATAAGCATAAAACTATATATTGGAATAAAATATGTGTTTTACTATGAAAAAAGAAAAAGATTTATTCAGTTTTGTAGCCCTCAGTTTATTTTAATAAAATCGATCCCCTAATATACGAGACATAAATGGTGCACATCACAGAAATATACAGTTTATATATATACATTCATAAAACATTCTATAGATCATAAATTCTAATACACACACACATATTATTTATATTAGTTATACAATTCAATGAAAATTCGTATACAGGAATATGAAAAAATAAGGTTTGCTTTCATACTTACTTCAATTTCTTTGTCTTTCTCAGTCAATAAGTTACTTAAATATTCATTTTGGGCGATCAAATCAGAACATTGATCCTTTATTTCTTTTAAATCCTCAGTAGAAGGAAACTTTATTTGCATGCAAGAATAAGGAAATAATTAGGTAAAAGCAATTCATTAAAGTAATTTATTAATAAATTAATAAAAATGGGATTAAACATAAATTATAAACAAGTATTTAAATGTAACTTATATTTTATATCTGAATAAATACACTTTACTTTTGTTTCAATAGATTTTGTTTTTATACTGTAAAAATAATAATTAAAAGAAAATGTTATTTTTTTCCGGCAATAAAAATTTATAATTAGTCTTTTCTTCCCTTATTCCACCAAAATAAAAATGGGAAAATATCAAACATTTATAAACATTAAATTTCAACATTACCCTTTTTACTTTTTTTCTCACACTAAAACTTTTAACAGTAATAAAAAATAAAAGTTAAAACAAAAAAGCTTCCAATTTCTAAAGAAAATTGTAACATTATATAATATTACATAAACTATATTAATTTTAATACACATAAAATTAGATATATTATTTTTCTCTTAACAACCACATTCAACTTTTCAACATTAATATATTTAATGCAATCGAAAAATATATTCATTCCAATTAAAATAAGCCATTGCATTAATTTTCTGTTTTCTGAATAAATTGAATGTTACGAAAGAATAAGAAGAAATGATAGTTTCAATATAATTACAGAAGAGATTTACAATGCAAAGATAAAACTAATTAAAAGATTTTTATATCCAAATATAGCAGTAAAAATATAAACCAGTTTTTAACTAATATATTGTCAGTATCATTATATCAGAAGATAATAAAAGAATAACAATGTCTGAAAATTTGAGGAGAAAAGCTGAACACAACTTAATTTTGCTAAATACAGTAAATGATTTGCTTAAGCATTTCTTCAAATTGGTAAATGGTTTAAAAGATATTAAACACATGAGTTAAAAAATTTAATGTACCTGTTCTATTAAAGTTACAATTTCTTGCTGTTCTGATAGTTTATCTTGTGCTTCTTTTAGTTCTAATGCATATTTTTCAGCTTGTTCTCTTTAAACAGAAATAAGAAATTTTAATCATCTCATGTTAAGATTTTTTATGTCAAGATTCTTAATCTTTAAAGTCCTCATTTTAAAATATCAAAATGATTTAACTTACAAAGCATTCTGTAATTCTTGACTTTTATGACTCAGTTCTTGTCGTAAATTTTCAGTTTCTACTTTTAAATTAACAATCTAAATAAATAAACACACAAGAATAAATATTAAAAACTATAATTAACAAGTATTTTTACTCTTGTACACCAATAAAATATCATGATGAAAAAATTACATAATGAACAATTTTAAACATTAAATCACAAAATAAACATACTAATTAATATTAAATATTATGTAAAAGAATAGAAGTCTTTTTAAAATACATATAATATACATAAAGATATAAGAAATTTAAGGTTTAATGAGCGTCCTATACCAATATATTAACTTATTTTCAATTTCTCTAGGATTTTTAAAAATTCACAAATTTCATTTACAGAAAATTTTCAGATCTAATGTTAAAATTTCAATTTTATCTTGTCAAATAATTATTAAAGTATTTCAGCTCAGTAAATAAAAAAAATTGTGATAAAAAGCAAATAATAAAAATCTTTAAACACATAGCATTTAAAACATTTTTTAGTTTTACATCAAAAGTAATTTTTTATATTTATTTTAGTTTTTCTCCTTTACAATGATCACCTCTGAAAAATATATTGTGAAATATCTTTTAAAAATAACTTTTAACTCAAGACAATTCTGTTTTTTTACTTATGTGTTTTACATATTTACTATAATTTTGATCATAAATATAGAATATGAAGAAAATGCACTTTTCAGAAACTTATAATTTCTGAACTTTTAAGTTTTCATTATTAATAATAACAGAATTAAAAATAATCAGAAATTGGATGTTATAATCGCAGAATAAAATTATAATTAAGAAAAGAAATTTCAGAAATTAATACGTAACAATGAAAATTAAGATTGAACATACATTTCTTATTTGAATGTTAAAGAATACATTAATATTTAAGTTCAAATAGGAATAAATCTATGGTAAAAAATACTGTGGATTAAAGAATGGTAAAATAACTTCGAAGGAAATTTTTATGTAATTGAATTAGTATATTTCTTCGCAACTAATTATTATCCATTGAAAGTGCAATTATTTATCCATTGAAAAGGAATTTATTATTCATTATTGTAATTAGTAGTCATTGAATAAAAATATCTAAAAATGTAACAAAATTACTAATTCAATGTATAATATATTAATGTATAATCAACATAAAATACATTTTTCAATACACTGAGTATTTAAAAAACAAAACATACGATTTGTACAGTGTTATCTGTATCATCACAGCTATCAGTTTTATTGTATCTTTTCCTATTTTCTTCTTCAGTTAAAAATATTTTAAGCTTCAAATCAAAATTCTCCTTTCTAAGTTGATCTATTGTCTAAAATATAAAAAAATTTAACACATCATAAACATTAAACAAAATTATACATAATTCACGTATGCAAATAATACCAGAATTCATGTCTAATATAATACATATATTCAAACCTGTTCGTATTCCCTGACAGCTCTAGTTCGAGTTTCTTTAAAAGGAGATGTTGCAAAATCTGATTTCTGGAAACCTAGAAAATGAATACATATGCATATAAAGCAATATATGCAAAATTTCCCTTAAATTAAAATATGATGAAAAAATTAAAAGAAACATATTTCATAACAAAACTTGTGTGATGTAAATAACTTAAATTACAATTTTACAAATAAAATGATAAAATTTTAGTATATTTAAATTAAACTTTGATTCCTAATTTACTAATGATTATATAAGATCACAAAAACCTATTCAGAAGAAGATACTAATACTGATTTATAAAACAACTATTAACCCTTTAAAATAAAATTAAGAAAATTGAATAAATAAGAATCAATAAAGTAATTCGAACTTTCATGGATTTTCCAAGGAAACTTTATAAAAAAAAATAAGTTGAAAGATGGAAAAAATCGGAAGTTTAAATATCATTTTATTACCTACTAATTACTAAAAACAAAATAGGACCATCTTTTTCACTTGATTTTTATTGCTAGTCTTTCCTTCTTTGTTTTCATATCTAGTTTTTCTTATTTATTATATTTTATTACCAATTTGAAAATTGCAAATGTAAATAAAATGCAAAATCAATTTTATAGTTCTAGTCATGATAAGCTAAAATGTTAACGTAATTGTTGTAAACTGCTTTTAAAAATCTTTTGTTTGTTATGTATACAAATATACACATGCAAGATAAACTCATTTTTAAAATATATTGCATGGATGAAAACAAGCAAACTCACTTTTCCTATTATAATAAAAAAAAATTTTCCCCTCATGTTAAAGCATATTGTGAAACAATATTTAACAATATTGCTATAAACGATTTATTTTAAATTTAAAAATAAAAATTCTTTCCACAAAACTACAACATCACTAACAATATGAAGCATTATGAATAAAAAATGTTTTAACTCCAGCTATTTTTATTAAATTAAATTTTACTAAGAATTTTCAGAAGGGATTACAATTTCAAATTCATTGCTTTAAAGAATTTAATTGAAGAAAATGTTCCCTTGTCATAAAAAGATAGAAATTATCAAAGCATATCCATACATTTTATTTTAATCTTTGTGTAAAAGTGATTCCATAGTCCAAATGTTTGTACAAGTTATACAAACATTTTATTTTCAGTACACTTATAATGAAGTTGAACTAACATTTAAGATAACTTCTTGAATCTTTGAAAGGCAGTTTTCTCAAGTTGTTTCATTCACGGTTATTATTTTCTTTTCATTCCTTTTTTGATTTTTATGCATCAATATATATAAATATTTATATCATAATAGATTTTACAGACATTATTATCCTCAGTATTGGATTCGACTTCTGCATGATTATAATAGCATTTTGTACCAAACTCCAAATTTGACTAGCTCAATCCAGGGAGAGAGTGTGGGGTTTCTCATTTTATTTATGAAGTTAGAAAAACCCTTTATGAAGCTAAAGTGTAATTCTTTATTATCAAGAGTACCAAAAGTAGTCTTGTAAAGGCAAGGTCATTACATTCACAGACAATTATGTGCTATTTCCTCATTATGGCATTTTCTACATACAGGGTGTATTTGAAAGTTCATCTTATGTTGCTTTTTTATGCTGAGTAGAGAGGCAATCATGTTACTAACAGTATCCTGCTCTATTCCAGGTGTGGATGAACTAGAGATCATTTCTACTTTTTCAGTTGATTTATTCTGGATTTCCTTACCTTGTAAAGGCAAATATACCTCAGAGGTTACACGCAAGGATAGTGATTTAAAATCTCAAGAAATGAAATGGTCCACACAGTTTTGACTAAGTTACTAGATAAATCAAGACTCTCTAACAGTTTGCCAAACCATACCAGAGGCTGTTAGGGCACTAAAACTGCAGTGCAACTCACCTTAGGCACAGATCATATAACACCAAGGTTATGGTTTCCAGCTTCTTACAAAACTGTCTTTTTTTTAAAAAACGAAAATTTAGTTATCCATAACCTGTTGAGATATCTGGTAATGACCCTAGAGATTCTCACACCTTAGATCTGAAGATATAAATGAGATAAATGAAATTTTACCATATTCTCTATTTTACTTATAAATTTTAATCATACTTTTTATTTATACTTCATTAATTTGTTTAGACATTTAATTTTTTTTTTGGGGGGGGGAATAGCATGTGTTTGTTACATGATTACAAAAGCTTAATATTTTATTTGCTACAAATAATCCGAAAGATTATAATATTTAAAAGTTAAGGAAAATAAAAATTAAATAAACTGCTATCTTATTTTCCAAACATAATTGCTTTCAAATCAAAAATATGAAATGTTTGAAAAACTCATTTCAATCAGAAATCTGTCTAGAAAATCTTTTATGGAAAGAAAAGTATGCTTTAAGTCAATAAAAAAAAATGAATATCATGTTACAAAGTTTTTGATAAAAAATAAATTAATTAAAATGAAAACTTCTAAAAAATATGCAAGCTCTGTTCTTTTTTTTTCTCTCCAACAAAAAATTAACTTAAAATTTCCCTAATAAAAACCGGAGTACATGATAATTTTTCCATAAAATGCTGAGGATTCTCATTAATTATATTTTATATTTGCATCACAAATTCCAGCTGCAAAATTTTAAACTTTTAAAAATGAAATTTGTACAAAAAATATGAGATATATGAAAGAAATAATTTATAATGTATTATAAGATGCTCGAGAAACAGAAAATTATTTAACTATAACTTCACTGACATAAATTTTTTATTTAACCTTTTTTAAATTTAAAAATTACTAGGTATTTCCTTTTTTAAAAAAAAAAATCAGTTAGGGAAAAAAAACTAATAAAGATGATATATTTCCTCAACAGTCTGTGGAAGCAAATATGTTAAATAGGCCTAATATATATTAATAAAATATCTGTTACATCTCTGAAATTATTAAAAACAAAGTTTAAAAATTTCTTTCATAATTATAATTATTTTTTTAAAAAAAAAAAGGTAATTTCATAACGCATCTCATTGCTCTTTAATTTAAAATGTCATTTTTATTTTAAATTATTCTATAATTTGATTATATAATTATACTTTTTTCCAATTTTTAGCAAAGTGATAATCAAAAGCAAAAAGTAAGCAGCAGGTCTTGCTTATATTTTTATTGAAAATTTATAGTTGGAATGGAATGAAACTAAAAGTTAAAACATTTGTATGAAAAATTATGAGAGAAAAGAGCATTCTCAGACCTGTCTGAGTAGACTGACCAGCATCCATCATGTCCGTCAAATGAACAGGATAAGTACTGTAAGAAAAAAATAAGTCAATTTTAAAGCGTGAAAATATAAATTATGTTAGGAATAAAAAATTCTCAGATAAATCAAAATGCATGCATGATGTTTATTGAATAACAGTATTTCACATAATTGCAAATAAGGTTGAATATTTCCATTTAGTAACAATAAAAATCCAGTAAGTTGCAATTATTTAAATGTAATAACAATTTAGAAATATTCATAAATTACAACTGATTTTCTAAAAACAGTTACATTTAAAGTAATTGCAGTGCTTTATATAGTACTGTGACATTGAAATACACAATGAATTTACAGCTGAAATTCGAAAAATAATTTTTAAAAAAAAACGATGACTTAAAAAAATTTATAATTAATAGGGTTAAATAATAATTAGATTGTAATGACCAAAAATAAAGTTAATTGCTTCAATACTTGTGCGCCCTTCTGTAAAATAAAACTAATCAAGTAACCAACTAATTTCAATGAAGAAAACTTTTGAACTTTCTAAGTTAAAAACAATTATAAATATAATATCGGTTAATAATAAATGTTTTTATTATCATAACTAACATCTCTCTCTCTTTTTTTTTAATTTTCAAGGCATTTTTTTGAAATTAAATAGATGGAAATTTGAGAAATTATTACATTTTGAAAAAAAATCTCTATTCTTTAGTACAGCATATAAAGTAATTAATATATTATGCATATGTATATGTGAGTATTATTAACTACATAATGCATTATGTTTACAAACCTAAAAATTATTTTTGCTTTTTACCTAATTTAAAAAAAAAAATCCTTTTACTTTTATTTATATTAATTAATTGCATAATTTACTATGAATATTGTCAAGTCTATTTTAGGTTTAATAATGCACAATTTTGATTACATTTTAAATAAAAACGAATAATTTTGCTGTACAAAATGTGATTCGTATGAAAAACACATGTCGACATCCAACGATTAGATGCATTTTTCAAAACTTAAAAATACATTCAAAGGCCACACCCAGATTAATTACATAAAAAGGGCTTGTGTAGAAGTCAAGTTCCTACATTTAGGAAAGTATAATTACAGTAGTCAGAAATTAATCAATATTTATTTAATGATTATATATACTTTATTTAGACAGATGCTGAAATGCCTTTGTTGACTCGCCTTGCAAGAAAGTGTTTGAAATAATTTTATTAGTGAGAAAACTTTTTTTAATTAATTAATAAAATGCACTTAAAAAAATAATAACTTTTTATAATAAATTAATTAAACTCATTATTAACTTATCTCTTATATCGTTATTAATAATAAAAAAAAAATTATTATTATTATTAGAATTTTTTTATTTTTTTTTAAAAACAAATTCAATGCTTTAGTTATGCTAACGCATCAAATTTTATAAATAAGCTAATAAAACATAAAAACTGTACAAATAGACTTGATGCAATTGAGAGGTTTTATTTCCTTATCTTATTATATATTTTATGAAACTAAACTTAGACAGCAATAACCTAATTATAATGTACAAAAATAATTATGTATTCATTACATTTTTACTGATTTAATAACATAAAAAAAATATTTAAAGAAATAAAATTATAAGAAAAATGTGACAATTTAAATATTGTATTTTTATGTAAAATGTTTGGCCACAACCAGGAATCTAAATGGTTAATACTCTGGTTTTCCATTAAACAAGTTCTTGAGTTTATTTCCAATCTTGGGAAGTCCAATTTTTTTGGAGTAAAAATAAACTGCAGAGTAAACAAATAACAAAAATCTAAGCCTTGGCTCCTTGCGATAAAATTCGAGAAATCCACTAATAAGCTTGATTTTTAAAAATTCATATTTCTTCAATTAATTTTATAAAATTTATACACATATTTAGTCCCTTTTAAAAAAAGTCATTTTATTCTTGGCTGTTTTGAATAGTTTGGTTTTATTCATAAGCTTTATCAGTTATTTTACTTCTTTGAATATTTTTTGCTTAAGTTCATTTAATGTTGAGGACCCCAGGAATAATAGAAATACTTTTATAGAAATAAAAAAAGTTATTTAAAATTTAAAGTTTATATAATTTTAAAACGATGAAATTTATCATAGTGGAACCTGCATTAGGATCTAAAACAGTATAGATCAAAATATAGTTCTAGAACTTCTAGGTTCTAGTTTTGTTCAATGTCTGAGAACGGGGGAAAATTTTGTGAGAAGTCAGCGTCCAAAAATAATTAGCAACAGCACCTTAGGTGGATTACCATTAACCCCCAAGGTTTACTTTATATACGATTACATAGGAAAAGAAACGCATAAGTTTCTCTTCAAACTCAAAAAGCAGGGGCAGTCTAGAGTGAGTGGGTGTTCGTTCTCTTAAGTTCGGAAGAGAGAGAGAGGGGGAAAAAAAAACACTTCAAGAAAGAAGATCTATTTACTTTACTCCCAGCACGTTCTCTTTAAAAGGAAGTTTGAAAAAGAAAACAAAAGTAAATGGAAGGAAGTGAATATCTTTATTTTGTTTTTCGCACCCTGGAACAAAGAAATGGCAAAATTAACCGCTGTGTCGCCATTTCCATGAAGAGCAACCATATTTATATTCTAATGCAATTTTCATCAAAAATTTAAAAATACTCAATAAATATATATCCAATGGATTTTCAAACTGTTGATCTGAAAACATAAAATGGTAGGAAAATTGGCGAAAGAAGTTGAAAATGCTATTAATAATAAATTAAGAAAAATGAACTATATTAATAAAAAGAGAAAATATTTTGTTCATTAGTCACAAAACGTGTGAGCATATAGATAATTCAAAATATGACACATGGCACAATAAGACAACTTTAAAAGAAAAATAAATCTTTTGCTTGTCAGGTACTATATCAAATATCAAACAGTTATTTATCAAACTAAATAACTACACCTAATTAATCAATTTCATCTTGTATTGTGCGATTTTTCGCAATTGAATTTTATCTCAAAATAATTTTTGAATTGAGTTACATAAATAAAATCATTTACGATGTCTACCATAACCACTCATAAATATTTATTGGAAACTTATTTTCATGGAATAAAACTAGTAAAGTTTAAAGAAATTGATTTATATTTAGTTAAATATTTTTAGTTTCAAAAGTAGCTTCGGCTAAAAATTTCATTTTGAGAGAGCAATAAAAAAGAAATTTTATTAATAAAAGGCTTTCTCCTCTATTAGCACAGAAAAAAATAACCACTCGTTATAATTCAAAATTATAAAAATAATTACCCTTTTTTTAATGAAATTAATCATCGATGAATAATTTTCATTTCAAAGAAAACAGTTTCAAAAGAACTCACAAATGAGTTTTTGACTCGAATATTTCTTCCTGTCTTTTGATTAACTAAATAAAATCTTTTACAATTTTTAATCAACATAGCAAATAGTTTTTGTATGAATTCATATAATTTAATCATTAATGTTAAAAATTTCTGAAACAGCCGCTTTCATATCCTATTAAGTCAATTTAATAATTCTTTTAAAAATATTTTTAAAAAATTAAGTAAATCTGCAGTTTTATTAAGTTATCATACTTACTTAAATTTATGTACATATAAATAAATATGAAATAATTAAACAAAAACGTTGGGTCACATACAGCAAAAATTTACAAATTTCAATTAAAATGGAAAATATAATTTCATTAAAAATATTCTCTAAAAAACAATTTATATGTTTCAAAATATTTGAGTGTGCTTTATAAAGTAAAATAAACATGAGCCTTCTATTGTGCATTTAACAAAACATGTTAGTAATAAAAGATAATTTCAGAGTTAAAAAGTATTATTGTTCCAACATTCAACTAAAAAAAATTATTCATTTATTTTTTTTAACTTTTTGTTCATATTATAAAAGGAATCAAATTATAAAATTTCATAAAGTGATTTTATTATACATATTTAGTCTCAAATGTTTAATCCAAAAATTGTAAACGAAAACAAAATCTGCAACAAAAAAAAAAAAAAAAAAAAAAAAAAAATGTTTCCAAAAATCTATATTACTCGAGTAAATATGCATCTTTAAGCAATAAAAAAAGCATTTCACATATTAACCCTCATAATAAATTATATACTAATTATATCACAGCATAACTACACAGCCCAAATACAAACTGCCAACCAACTATCGCGACCTTGATATTTACACAAAAATCTTCAATGACATGGGTAACACATGACATTAAAAAATTTAAGTTTGATGCCTTGCCAAGTACCATACCCAAACAAGCACCCTAACACGCTGAGTTGGCTTAATATTTGCCAAATGGGAGGACAAGTAGATTTATTTCGAGGTTGGATAAGAAAAACGAAGCACGCCATTGATTTATGAAACGTGAGTGTGATACATTAAAAACTTCACATCCAAGTCCTTGGCCTTAACTTCCATTAAATGTTCTGATCTGCTAACAATACAGTTAATGCTGATAGTGAGGTAATGATAAAACTACTTTGTTAATTACGATTGTTTCTAAAACTGAATATCGATATTTAAAGAGTTAGAAAAGTGAGACCTTATTCTTATATTGGTATTTTTAAGTCATCATTTTACAGTTTGCGATTAACACGAAAGTGTCCTTTACCTTAACATGGAAATGTACATTGTAAATTTAATTTACAAAATTTTTGAATGAGAATTACTAGTTGTTAATATTAATCTAAAATAAATACAAATTTTATTTAGAAAGAAAATAACTTATTAAAGCTTTAATATTAAAAACTTAATTAACAGTAATCAAATTATAAAGTAAAATAAGGAACGGATACTGACTCACAGCCACAAGAGAACCTTACAATAAACCTTTTATGAGACTAATGAACAAGATCTAAAGCTGATAGGAAAGAAAAAAGATTCACATTGACTATGAGAGAAAAGTTTTTCTACATAATTAGTAAGATTTAAAAAATTAACAATTTTAATTGGATAAAAAAAACTAAAATAACAGGAACATTTGTAAGAAAATTGCTTACGGACGATCATTGAGAGTTAGGCAATAGGAAGTGGTTGAGCGTTTCCTCGCATCTAACGCTTCCGATGATGAGTCCGGCATCTGGACTGGCGATGAGTGTACACAGCCCAAACTCCAGCGAATGACGTCAGCAAGTAGCGTGACGCCTACCAAATATCCCAGACTTCCTTTTTTTTCCCCTCTACAAGTTCACCCTTCTAAATAGATGGTCATCAGAAGAGGCTTTCATTCTCTCTTCAACTGGCGTTTAATAAGAGCAGTCTTGATAGACATAAAAAATGCGACGTTTCCAGATAAAATTAGTTGCTGCGAATCTTGTGCTTTTCTCCTAGCTGAGAACGACAAGAGTCCTCTATGAACCAATCACTGTCGATAGAAGGCATTTGTGAAAGATGAATTGTGTTTCGTGACTACATTCCCAGTAAAAGAACTGTGACAACCCATAATAAACTGCAATCTTCCAATTCGTGATATTGTGTGAGCAATAAATACGGACATGGAAACAAGAAAAAACGGCACATAAGGACAAATGTCAATGTAACTTTATAAAACCAGTTATACATCTACAAAACTAATTGATCGAATATTTAAAATAAATGAGAGAATAATTTTAAAAAGAAATCCAAATTTTTACACAGATGAAAGGGAAAAAATAAAAGGAATTCTTTTATATCAATTTAAATTAGAAAAAGTCCAATACACAATGCGCGCTAACAATCCCCCCCCCAACTCCTTACAATTTCATTTTTGGAATACTAAGCAGTTATGTTGGAAAAACTGGCATAAAAATGTAACTCGTTAAAAATGCAAATTCCTCAAAATTTTTAAAGGAGAACATGATAGGGATTAAATTTGGATATTAGAAATAAATTTTCTTTAGTCCTATTTTACATACGAGGATTATATCAGAATCGGAAATCTTCACATATCATCTACTTTTGAAAGAAAAAGAAATTCTTCCAAATTCTGTATTTTCATTTCTTCTATAAAAGAAAAAAAGTCAACCTGTTATTCATCCAGCTAGTAGTGGGCAGCTGTTAAATTATGAAAATAATTTTATAAAATATAGATGAAATTTATTTTAAAGATTATATACTTTCAACATATTACTGTCACCTGGAATGAACATACAGTTAAAATAGATGGAAGTGAAAGTATGCCAAAAGTACTACTACAAATTAATTTTGAAAGGAAGAGGCATTTTTTTGTGTACCATTAAAGCTTATTAATGAAAAGAAAGTTTTATTATAAGGATAACGACAATTAAGATTTCCATAATTAGGGAGATAAACGGAGGATATACTTTATTAACAATATTCCACAAAACATATAATCGTTTTCTTCATACCAAAACTTAATTACCAAACAATACCAAACAATTTCATTACAGAAATTATATATGAGGGTGAATTCAAATCTATTGACGAAAGTCTAATTTAAAAAAAATTGAAAAAAATAATCTTCTAAAAAAACTAATCAGAAATTGAAAATTTCTGTTTTCCAGTCTATTAGTACGACGTAATAGGAAATGGAAAAATAAATAAAATTGGTCAAATTTTTCAAATAACTAAAATATTTATAAAACTCAATATTAAACAGAAAGAAAACACAAAGAATCAAAATGCAGTCTAAACAAGCCAAAGAGACGGATATAAATAGCTATAATTGGTGAATATTAAATAGTTACTTTTAGAATACTGAGTAGCCTATCCACTAACCTGTATCAAAAGTGTGAAAGGGATATAATAAAATAATTTAGAATATCCACTTACTAAGAAAACAAAATTATTTAAAAAAGATAAATAAATAAATAAAAGAAGAACTAATATTCACTTTTAGCTATATCTCAAAAACCAAACAATTACGAAAAACTTTTTGAAAAGAATTTTATAATTTGTTCATTTTAAGCAGATCATAATTATTTTTCGAATTTTGCAACAGAATAATAAAAATTGTTTATGACCAACTTTACAAAAAATAAGTAAACGTTCTCGAAATGTGGTTACTAATTCTCAATCAAAGTATTTAAAACAGACGATTCATTATTGATAAAAGAAATCAGAAATTCTAAATAATATTTTGCAGCAAAACTTTAAATCGAAAAGTTTTTATTTCTGATTTGGATGAAAAGAATAAAATCAACCATAATGGATAGCAAAAGATTGAAAAGAAACTTATAAATAAGGAATAAAAGAGAACCCCTTTATAGCGACAAATCTATGTAGTTGTCACAATAAAGGGTTATCACTGTAGTTAAATTAAGTTACTAATTTAATTACAATGATTACCTGATTAAAGGATGTAAAGGAAATTCGAGTATTTAAGAGAAAAAGAGATATTCTTAAAGTTCTCGAAACAAACTATGGGATTTTGGATTCAGGTACAAGGAACATTTTAACGCAGGGAGCAAAAATAGATTTTGGAAAATTCAGAACTAGGAAAGGAATTAACTAAATAAGCCCAGAATTAACATCTTTCTACAATACATACTTAATATCTTGAACCATAATTAATGAAAATATTATTGCCTATTTTATGTAAAACATTATTAGAAATTGAATAAAAAAATGTATACATTTTCATGTGTCATTTACTGTTCTCATAAGTATACGACACAAAATTATCATCCGAATTTACCCATCAGGTTAATCACAACACATGAATTATGAAAACAAGCAACAACACGAAAGTAATTCCAATTTGTTTAAGTGCGCATCTTCATTAAGCATGACCACTCTGATGCAGACACAAGAAATATTTATGAAAGAGTATTTGATGATGAAAAACTTAGGCAGTGTTTTTCATTATTCATAAAAACAAAACATTTTTTTGTGGGACGGCTGATTTTATTTACTGATAGAACCCAACTTAGGGCTGGGTACAGGAAAATATATTGGTGCAGCAACTATATTAACAAAAGTACTTTAAGTTACATCCGCTTGCAATGCAATAAGAAAACGATGCTTTTCAATTCTACGATTACTTATTAATTGAATAATGAAATAAATTAATGTCTGCTCCACAAAATGTGAAACATGCAAAAATGCAAACATGAATTTAAGATCCAAATTGGCAACATGAAACATACTATCTTCAAAAATAAGTAACAGCATTATCTTTAATGACACATTTTTTTTAATGAATGAAATATCGAATAAATTAAGAACTTTGGTAGATCTCAAACTCAATATTTATAGATAAATCACGATAGATACAGTAGCACTCACATGTGACAATCTTCAAAATATTCATCAAGACTTGTAATACATACTTAAAATACGACACACGTCGAAAATTGAACCAAAAGAACTTGTTCTTGACTTCGAGGGGGAAAAAAAATGTACAACTTCTTTAATGTGAATATTGCGTTGCTTTAAGTATAATTTAGCTTTTTTTCGCTCAAATAAAACTTGCCATTCAGAGCATTTGGTGGGTATTTTGTTATAAGATGAAATTGTTGCTTAGAACAAAAATATCTTTTGGTATAAAATAGATTTTGGAAAGTTCAGAATGTATAAAGGGCTAAAACAATAACAGGTTCAAGAATTAATTATTTTGCTTCTGGTGAAGAAGATTTATTTTTCTATTTGTCAGAATGTAGCTTTTTCATTCATAGTTTATTTTCTGTGAACTTATTTTTCTCTTAAACATCACATTTTCTTTAAATAGTTAACAAAGTAGTGGATTATTTATGATTATAAACAATAAATAATTACCTAATTTGTTTCAGAAATTACATAAATTTTGAATAAAACATTTGAGATATTGTGTAAAAAAACTACCTTGAATGAAAAGAAACTTGATTTATTGCATTAAGATCACTTTTTTGCTAACAAGGGCTAATAATCAACAAAGATCCACAATTTACAGTGTATTATATATCTCTATGAATGTTTTCCCTAAGATGGAAAACGAATTCACAAATTACTGCATAGAAAACTATAGCACAAGCTATGTCAGATCAGAAAAGTGAAAAATGGCGCAAAAGTTCATCTAAATACGATATTTTATGAGTAAGATGGGGGCCAATTTATAACAACAGACAGTAATGTAATATAATTGCGTTAATTCCAAAGAAAGTAGCAAGATAAAAATGCCATAATAAACTTTTCAGTTCAGCAAATACGTAATAGCTGGCCACACACCCACATTCTGTTTTCCAAGAAAGAATATTTCCAAAGCGAATTTCTATCGCAAATAACAAAGGTGGCATTATTTCGGGAGATTTTTCTCAGAAATATAATAGACCAGGAAAGTAACTGAAAATGTGAATTCTCTTATTGCTTTCCTTTCTTAGCATGATCCATTTCTCTGCAAACACTTTAATCGTAAAAGCAAATAACGAAGATAAAATATCATGAGAGTTACGGTTGCGTCACTCCCACTTAACATTTCATAAATAAGCCGCAAGATTTCATGTACGACAGACAAAGGAGAATTTGAAACTAAGAATAAATGGTATTCATATTTCAATAACAAATGGAGCTAAAACAATGAGAACTGAGAATATAAATTTTCACTTGCCCACAAATGTCCCCCTCCCCCAATTTCAATACCACTAGCTATCGTTTGTTTTGATTAATAATTTTTTTTTTAGCAATAATAATTTACAATCATTAAAAAATTTAAAAATTATGATCTTTACACCGATTATACATAATTCTTCAAAAACCATAAATTTGGTATTTAAAACTTTAAAAATGTAGAGCACTCTCCTTTGAGATAAATTTTGATTACATTGCATAATTAAATAAAAATAATGGACATTTTTAATAACAAAACATTATATAAAAATTTATATATTAACTACTTTAACAATTAAGAAAATTTTATGGTAATAATTTAATTAAATTAATCTATAGTCTTTTTCTTTTTGAGTACAAATATTGTATTTCATTTGAATAAACTTAATACATTTAAATTTTTGGCGCGTAACTATTATCTTATTAATAAAAGGAGAACAGAATATAAAGTTTTTATTTTTATGTGCATAAAAAGTAAATGGAAATTTTAAAAGAATTCCACAGAAATCATGTTACAGGGTAATTCGATTCTTACTTGAAGGCTGTTTGACGGCCTAGAACAGGCCATTCATTTTTTTTCTGTATATTAAGTTGGAAACTCAATAACAAACAATATGTCACTTATCAAAGATAACATATAATAGTTTTTTAAAAAAATTTTTTTGAAACCTATGAGAAATATTTTTTCTTTGCTAATTCTTGTCTTCTTAAAGTGTATTAAAACAAAGAGTGTTCTTCGTCATTGCCTTGTGATCTAACGTGGCCCTTCGCCAAGTCCCATGACACTAATTAATACATTTCCCACTAGCAAGTTATTTACGAATTGCTTTTTCATTCCCTTAACTATCGGTCTGAAAAAGAGTATACTTTAAAAAGCACATAAAGTTATTTACAGGACGAAAAACATACACGCTGCATTTTGAAGTTTTCCAAATGATATCAATGAGAAAATAGTTTATTTTCATAAACATTCGAAACAAAACCTAAATTTTTCGTCATCCAACAGTACATTATATAAATACATTCTGTTAAAATTCTTTTTGGATATAACCCATTTTCTACAGTATAATTAATAAAAAAAAACTATCATAATCTAGACATCATTCGAAAGATCAAATAGCTCAATTTTTATAAATTAATTCCTCATGAATAATCAAAAAAACTAAACTTTCTAATAACAGTAGACTTATTTTATTTAATTAGAAGTCTTGAAATTATCAAACACAGTTCCCAATATATTTCACTCAGTATTTACAAATACAAATCTTTTTCAATGCATCTTTTTATTTATTTAACGTGCAACACAAGATAATCTTATGGTTAATGATGATTTTTAAAAGTCCTTTTTTAGAAATGCTATTTTGGAAACATTTCTATTAAAGATAGAGGGATAATTTTTTTTAATGGAAGATCCATTAAATTTAAAATACATTGCAATCATTATAATAATATGAAGGTTTTTATATATAGAATATTATTTTATAATTTTAATAAAATATTTAAAAAGTTTAATTTAACTTTATATTTCTATGCACAACACTTTTCAAATACCCATTTTTTAAAATTTAACTAACCAAGTGATAAAGAATTAAAATTTTCAATAGCGATATTCTAGTATAAATCGTAAGATAATTTTAAACGATGTAAATAAATATCAATAAATTGAATAAAATTTTTAAATAATAAATCAATACTGAAATCCTTTAGAGGAATTTTCAAATAAAAGTATCGAATATAAGTATCGAATCGTCGAATATAAGTATAAAAAATAATAATACACGAAGGACATGTTCTAGGTTAAAGCAATTAACTCCTAAAAAATATATGTCGAAAATGCATATGAATTTCACAAACCAAAAAAATTTTGCAACCTAAGCCAGAAAAAGTTACATTATTAATATTCCCTTTATAGTTATAAGTCTCTTGTCATAGTAAATAAATTATCGTTGAAAAAATTCTATTGCTTCAGCAATAAAAGCAAAATCAGCAATAAAAGGAACATTTCAACAACTGAATCATGAAAAGATGTCAAAAAGTATTTGAAATAATAACTAAAATTATTCCTCTTAATCATTTATCTGAAACCTCGAAACAGGAGCAGAAAGCGGCCTTGAATAACAATTTTGATTGTCAAACTGGGCATTACGCAGTACCCGCAATCAATTAAACCAAATAATCGTGAAAGGAAAATTGTCGATGAGTTAATATCCGTTTCCTTTTGATAGTCAGCTGCAAAATGAAATAAGTGTTCTTACTTTTCTTGATAAATAAACTAAGATAACAAAATGAGAAAAGTTGAGAAGAGGAAATAAAGATAGTTCTTACAATTTTCTTTGCAGGACTGATTATGAAAGCTTCTTTATTAATGCTAACAATGGCAGTGATAATAAAAAGTGATTCTCGACGCAAGATTTCATTGGCAGTTTAGGCGTATTTATCAAGTATTTATGAATGTATTAAAATAATAATGCATAAATAATTCAATATGCATAATTAGAAATAACGTAAGAAATAAAAAAAAAATTATAATTAAAGGAATACAAAAGATGCTGAAAAATATGTATTAAAAATTATATAAATATGAATCTTAAATTTCTAAAAAAAAAATTATTTGATAAAACACAAATCAGTTACACAAATTCCTAGGCTATAATTAAAAATATTTTAAAATTACATACAACAAAAAAAAGCTTAATTTTATCAATATAAATTTAAATTCTACATAACGATATTATAATACTTGTATATAGCTTTTGCAATGCATTTTAGTGTGAAAAAATACCTATTAAAAATATTATCAAAATCTGTTTGTGTCACAGAAATCAAAATAAAAATATTAAGTTCAATAACGTTAGGAAGCTAATCTTCAAAAATATAAAATGTACATTAAAATAAGCTTAGTGTACTCTAATTTACAGTAAATTTTCGAACATAAATTATTTTTAAATAAGATACCCTTTAGGTTAGATTTCTTATGGCTGAAAAATATATAATGAAGGTTATATTTATCGGAATTTACTGTTTCTTAAAAAGAGAGGAATGATATTGATAACATTTTATCAACAGAAAAAATTTATTGCTTTCGCAGTTCGCTTTCTATATTGACTTGTAAAAATGAATATAAACTGGTGGGGAAAACAGTAAAATTGTTTTCCTTAAGTACATAAAAAATTTTATTGTAAAATTCCAACGGTTATTAAATTGAACAAACATGAGAGATTTAAATAGTATGTCTAAGAAATTATAGAAGGTTTGTTGCTCAACTTTTGCAGAGAAGAGCTAATTAAACTGAGACTTGCAGTTTAATGTGGATTCCAAACCACTACTCCAAGCTCAAAGGGGTATTCGAACCGATGAACTCTTTAATTGAAAGCAAGTGCGAATTCGGTTGCGAAAATGGCGATTTGAAACATCACCTTGTATGCATGCATAAAGTGCAACAAACCTTTACCATACTTAAATAAGTGTCAAAAGAACTTAATGAATAAATTTTTAATTCTCTTAACAAGTCATTTAATCAATTCATGTCTAAAAACAATTAAATTTCATAATTAACACAATAATAGTATAATCATTATAAATACTATCATCAATATTCAAGTACGACTAAGATTTGATTTTTTAATAACTTAATAATTTTTAACCACAAAAATTAGGAAATGTAATAATAAAATAAATTTTAAAAAAGACAATATGTACTAAATTCAAATTATGCATTAGAGTGATTTAATGCCACTTTTATTATTAAAAAAAGTTTTTTTTTTCAATATATTATGAACGGCTTCACTTATTTAAAGGAAAAATAAAATATTATACTAATAAAAGTGAAATTTAAAAAAAAATTATTTTAAATAACAAAAAAATAATATTTCTGTTTAATTTACTTGAAACATTATAAAATTAATTAGAAAGCTTTCACGCACTAAAACTTTTTTTTTCCAAAAATTGTAATTAAGAAACTTTTTTCAAATAGATAAACTTTTAAAAACTAATAATTTAGAGATTGGAAGAATATAATTAAATAAAAATTATTAATTCATTAAAAGAAAGAGTAAACATATAATCACATAATAATGGAATAATACAAAAATGAATACCTAAAAAAATAATGGTAGGAATATTTTCATAAAAAAGATTCCTATATTATAAATATGGAAGGAAAAAAAAAAGGGGGGGGGGGGAGTCTTGATTTCAATATGAATGATATCTTGATTTATTCCTTTGTTGCAATTGAAATAGCAGCCATTTTAATATTTTCATATGTGATATTTTTATTCAAGCATTAAAATTTACATTTAAATATCATAAATCAAAAATTAAAATATAGTAAATTACAATGAGATATGTCATATTTACTTTAGCCTGAAAAATATAAAATACTTATAATAATAATTATTTTTTATTTAAATTTTTATAGAATATTTTGCAAAATGAAATCGTCAACTAACAATTTTGTATGTTTGGCATACTATTTTAAGCAAATTAGAATCAATAATTTGGAATCTGCTATTTTTCAAATATTTCAAAATTATTTTACTTCTCCATATTTACATTTTCATCAGATCCCGTAAAGATATAGATAAAGATATAGATTAAGATATCAATAAATACATTAAAATCATAAGAAGGATAATTCCTTAGCTTAACTCCGCACATTATACTCAATACCGAGGTCATAACTTGATACAATGAGAATTAATTTACTCACCACTTGAAAGGCTGTAGACCTTCAAGTCTGAACTGTGACCTCGTCCCCCTTGACTTGCCACCGACACGCCAATTGCTGTCGTAGAAGGTTCCAGCCATGGGGGACACTGTGATTCGATCTTTTTATATGAATTCAACACGACACACTAGAAAGAGTTGAACGTCCTACGGTGGACTTGGGACCCTGGGCAGATCATCTTCAATACCGATATTTACAAAGTCTTTGTTGCCAAACTTTCACTTGACCACTAAGTGACAGAATTCTTCATTTTGTCGCACACATTTTTCAACAGATCAAAAGTTTGCGGACGATTACCACCCCGTCAGCTGATGAAGTATAAACAAAAGTTCACGCCGGTGAGAAGTGGTGAAATCCAAAAATCGATTTCGACATCACTAGTACAGCATCCCAGAGGTCGTGGTCTTAGGACGGATTGCACAATGTTTGGAAAATACTTCTAATTTATAGTTTCATGATTGTTCTATTAGTCATTTACAAATAATTTCAATTAGTTTTTTTTACAAAATAGTTCGTTTGAAAAAAGACGCTAATTCTAAGAGTCACATAATGGATTCTAAAGGTAAAAATACCTGCAGATATTATATCTCAAAGCATTCAGTGAATGCTTTGCACCATTTCGATTAACGACGAGAACAGCTGTTCAGTTCGATCGTTTTCGCAAATTCGATAAGAGAACAAAAATTTGTTTTCCAAATGGAACGATAGAATTTTTTTTCCACGCTTGTAAATACCGATCAAAATCGATATATCTCTTCCCTAAAAAAATATAATCAAGATTCTTGCACTTAAAATTATTGACGAATGAACATCAATATTAATTTTAAAAAAAGTGACAGTTCTTGATACTTCAGTATTAGAAAATTTAATTCCACAGAGGCTTGAAATACATTTGATGCTCTGACATCAGACTTCCCAAGCCCACTGCGCACCCTCTCTCTTCACCATGGTTACCCATGTTTTGGGAGCCCCACCGACATGCTTTCATAATCTCGCCAAATAAAAACACGTCGCCAAAGCCAATTTCTGTTGAAATTAAGGTAAATTTATAAATCCTAGGCTTCTGAAACGAAGATAAACAGTTCTAAGTGAACTACGGGGCATGTGTTTTTTTTTTTTTTTTTTTTTTTTTTTTTTTTCTTTAAGGAAAATTTTAAAACTTAATAATAAATTATTGAAGACAAAAATTTTCACATATATGAAAAAAATGCATTAAACTGCGTTTTATAAATGTTGAGAAAGGAAATTTTAGAGCTACTAATTTGAAAAGAAATTATGAGATTAAAAATACAAGAATGCAATATTACATTATTTTTTAAATGAGTAATATCTATTTTTTATTAGGGTTTTTTTTTTTTTAAATTCGTTTCCACTTTTTTTTTAATGCATTAAGAGTATTTAAAAATTTGTATTTTTATTTGCATTCAGCAAATAAGCTTTCTAAATAGCTAAGTAATAAATAATTAAATTAAGGCAAAGCACTTAGAAATAAACAAAAAAATATTAATATAATACAAAAATACGTAAATATTTCTTAAGATTACATAAATTTAAGTAAAATATTGGAAGAGCAGTAAGCATAATTTAATAATTTTGATAAATAAGATATTTATGAGGGATAAGAAATATTTTTTCCTTTTATTATTATTAATTTTCTTGTTTTATTTTTGATTCCTTTGACTATAATTCATAGCTAAGTTCTCACAAATTTCAGCAAGAAGGAAAGGAAAAAGCAGTAAGATGCCAAATATGGCAAACCACTCGGGACAACTGATACGGGCAGCGAGTTTCCTGAGTTGTGACGTCACCCACCTCCTCTTCCTCCGCGAAGGATAATGAGGAGCACGGAGATGATCGCAGATGCTGAAGAAGTGATCCGAATACAGCATCCCCGGTTATGCCCTCATACAAAGCATGCGCCGTACAAACAGATGGGAGACAGGTTGGCAGAAGGTGCGGACAGGCAGGCATTCAATGAAAATGCGGGTGGATTAGTTTCTTTTATTTTTTGAGCGAGATTTTGTATTCAGGAAAAATAGAGTAAAATGAAGCGAACAACAAACGAATCAAAAGAAAATTTGCGGTTATAGCAAACGAGAACATATGCAATTGATTTGAAAAAATAAGTTACATTGTATTTTAAAAAACAAATTTATACGATTTATACGAACAAATAGTGTATTAAAAATTGTATAAATTTAATAAAAATATTTATACGAGTACATAAAACTTATTTTCGTAAATGTAAAGAACTAAGAGGTATGACAAATTTGTGAAGCTAATATTAAATTATGAATAACAACGTGAATTGATTTTACTTCTCCGTGGTCTTTATTTGTAGACAAGAGTTATTTTGAATGTGACTTAATTAGAATTAGGTTATAAACTATAAGCACAAAGCTGAAATTGAGTACGAATCTGCAAACTTAAATTGAAGACCAAAACACTAACCATTTAGTGGCCAATTAAGAAAATTATTGTTTTGATGCAATGCAAATGAAGAAAATAAGTTTCAAATAAATTAATGCATACATGCGCATTTTTGAAGAACCATTTTTTTATAAGTTACTAGTAAAAATTAAAAACTAGTTCGCAAAAAGTGGATTAAATGTTACAAAAATTTCCGTCTCATTTTAAAAATATGTTTTGAAACTGACAATAAAGATATTTTTTTTTTTTTTTTTTTTTTTTTTTTTTTTTTTTTTTTTTTTCATTCCTTCGGATATATACGTAGTATATGTTATAAATTATGTATTCAATATTGAATTTGAAATTTCTCAAACCTAAACAATTTACTCATTTTAAAGATAGATACACATACACAGCGGTGCATACAAGTCCTATACTTAAGGTTAAAGGGTTTGGAAAACTCACCCATCACCAAGCACCTCGTATTTTTAAACTAGTTAGGTTACGAGATCACACCAGCAGGACTTTGAATGCTACAAATTAACATAATTTTAAGAATAAATAAGAATTTCTGTGTTTTTTTTTCTATCATTTATTTATTTATTTATTTAATTTGCACACAAGGATTAATCAAATCGGAATTTACACTTTAAAATGAATTATTGACCACTACATACATCAACAGCAGAAATAAGAATCTAACCCAAAATGGAATTGAAAATTTACTTATAATGTCCTCTTAATTAGAAATAAAAATATTTATTGTACTTAAAATATAATAATAATATATACAACATCATTAAAAGATATAAATACTCAAATAGATATTATTAGAGTATACTATATATATATATATATATATATATATATATATATATATATATAACATATGTATGGAGAGAGGAGCCAAGAGAAATTTCATTTTTTAGAAAAAATACATTTTAATTTAATTCGAAGAGAGAATTGAAAACTAGAGATATATAATAATATCTCTCTCTTAAACATGCAATTCATTCATTAAATAATATTTACAATTAATAAAAAAAATTAAGTTACATTTTAAAGTTTTCGAAACCATTACAGAAATAAGTTATATTCTTATCAATACAAAAAAGATCTAATACTTTCTAATTGGAATGATTTAAAAGAGATATCGGTGTATTCGAACCATTAATGAAATTGTAACAGACAAGATAAAGTAAAATTTTTCAGGAACAAGTGTATTCCCATCAAATTAGATAAAACCAATGTCGGTTTTCATCAAAGAGATGAAAGAAATCAAAACAGGAAATAAGTAGTACGAGCACTTCCAATAAGAAAATTGCTTAACGATAGGGTTGATACGTGAGGTTTCTTAGCAACGTCAGGTAACCTTTTTAAAACAAAAAAAGATGAATTTTTACAGAAATTTACCTGTTATTTTTACAATAAAAACTATCATTAAATCGCATTGATTTTGAAGGAAGAATAAATTACATTAGTTATAACCTTATTTAACTATAATTAGGTATATGCAAATAGTTTTCACATAATTTTGAAGCTGCATTCTTTGATTTCATACGCTTTAAATAAAAATAATTATTTCCTTTTTAAAATATTGAAAAATAAACACGCAAAAAAACGAGTAAGTGATTAAATTCAATGCATGCATGTATGTATGATTATATATATATATATATATATATATATATATATATATATATATATAGTTTTAAAGATAGAAATAACAGAAAGTAAGTCAAGAAAAATATTACTTGTATTCATTTAAGAAGCTAAAATATATATTTTCTACGTCTCATAGCAGAATATTTTTCATTAAGTATTTGCACATAAAGAATTGCTAAATATTTTTCTTATTTAATCTTTTAAATGATTATAAGAGGCTAACATAACCTCCATTAAAAAAAAAAATTTATATTATATATATTATATATATATATATATATATATATATATATATATGGTTTTCTATTTGATAGTTACTTCCTTTCTCAGTGTTTTAGTTACCAATAATTTCAATATTGGCATTAAAAAAAATTGCGAAATTAGGCTTTAGAATTATACATCATTAATTATACATCATATATTGTAAATAAAAACTGATCACAGCTCAAATATTCATACTATTTCGAATTATATTAATTATGAATTTACTCATCAGTAAAATTTAATCGATTACTTAGAATTAATTTGTTTAATAATTAACATTCATAAAAATAGGAATTATATGAAAGAATATAAAACGCATATTTCTTTTATCTGTAAAATGGATAATTAAAATTAAAAGTATAGATAACTGTCATAAAATCTTGGATTTTTCATCATCATAAGAATTTACTTTTTAAATAGAATTCCCGAGTTATATATAATCGTACATCAATTTTTGAACGATTTTTACAAACGATCAATTTTACCTTTTATGAAAAATCAATTGAAAAAATAAAATTAATGCTTAGTATCCAATTTTCATTAAGTGATATTTTCAATGCGATGAAACTTATTGCATGGACGCAGATAAGAGTTTCTTAAATTCGTGACTACTTGCATAGTTTTACAATATTTAAATAATCCTTTTATAATCTCAAAAATCAATAGCCAAATAAAAATTGACAAAAAGAAAATTGATAAAAAAAAAAAAATTTGGAAATAAATTTTAAAATCAATAAAAACGACTAAAAAAATTTTTGTTATGAAATCTATTAAAAAATATAAATCACTGTCTCTAGTTTAAATTTATCTACTAATGGTCACTAATTAATCATATTAAAGTAGCTGGAAAGGAAGTCATATTGCCAGACTAATTTGACAATATTGTGTAAATCCGTACGATTTTGACGCATGGTCCTAAGATGCAACAAAAATGCAAACAAAAAACGTCAACGGTACAAACTGGCAATTACGTTACAATAAAATTTATAAGGATGGAAAGGCTTATAAATTATAAAGCCTTTCAATTATTATAAATATAAATGCATTATATCTGCAAGATTGTTTATTTTATTTGGTTTGTAAAATTGTATTCATTTACAAATTGTTGCCAACATAATACTTAATATTACAATAATAATTCGAAAATTCTTTTGATCAATTTTTTACAGAAATATAATTATACTTTTTTGAATAAGCGCAATTTAAGTCAAAGAATTAGAATTTTACCTTACATTTAAATTTAATAAATTCTATATAAAATTTTCTAATAAAAATAAATGTGAACTTTTTGATATCAGATAATCTGACAAAAAAATACATTATAATAATGACTCATCATTAGATTGATATGTATTGAATGATCGTATTTCACACAACAGTTAATTATAATCAAAAATTGAATTACAAATATCAAAAACTTATCAATTTAATTTATATTTAAGAAAAATTTTCAAGTTACGTTTAATTTTATAAAAATTTAAAGTATATACTTAAATTTACAGATGCTCTGAAATTCTTGCTTAGATACCTTTTCAGGTTTCAGAGCTAGCTTAACATCTGAAAGAGTAAAGTTTTTACAATACATAACATTAAATTTTTAAGAAAGATTTCCTCTTAGATAGTACGTTATGCTTACATGTCATAAAGGGAAAAAACCTCAATCGGATGGCTGTCTTTGAAGAAAGCAGAAATGCAACAATCTCTTGTTCAGAAGAGGCTCGCGATTCAAGTTTAGGATCATCGAATCTGACAAAGTTATGTTGAAAATTTGCATAATTTATTGTACCTACTTCAGTTCTTAGGTGGTTTTGAAATAGATATCTTGGAAGATAGTGTCCCCTTTTCATTTGTATATTTGTGAAATGTTTAAAAAATATTTCTCCTAAAATCACTTAGACTGACGATTTACTTTGATGTTTTGAAAATATAAAATTAAAAAATGGATATACTAGTGTTTATATAAATCCCAAATATTTATAGTTATCCTAGTATTTTTTTTTAAAGTTTTAATCATTTCAACTCAAATTTAAATTAAAATTGCTTAAATTAATATTTTTACTAAATAAAATATTAATAACTTAAGTTTACACGTGCAGTTTAAAATGTTTTTAATATTTTAGCAGATAATCTAATAACATCACGCAAAGGTAGTCTTCATGTCATACTATTTCTAAACAAATAAGTGATCAAATTCGTTATTAATCAAGTATCTGTAAATTCAAAATTAGTTGGAAAAACACATATTTTAATATTTATGTGTAAGAAAAGGAACTTCCTCAATCAACTAAACCCCGATATATTTTGTGGTATTTTATGTGTTTGTATGTTTGTGTTTCTTTTTTTTTTTTTTTTTTTATTTAAAGAAATAAGTTGCAAGATATAAATTTAATTAATTTCATTTAGAATTTTAAAGGAATTCATTCGATGATATACATTAGATATTGTTAAAAATTGCATTCTTAATGTGCTTAAGAACTCAAACACTTTTACGAAGAGTTTTTATTATTATTAAAAAGAACATAAAAATAGATTTTTCATTCATCATTTTATACGATTCACTGGATTAAACGAATTCATATAATTCGTGTTTAGCTTCAAGTCCAGAAAAGTTAGAATTCTTATTACATTTTGAAAGATTTACTAAAATTCAGGTATGGATTCAGATTAGAAGATTTGAGAATCGTTGCACACATCGAAAAATTTGCAGGATTCAAGAACTATTTAAAACTTAGATTCAGATTCGAGAATATGCAAAATTTTATCCACATTTTGCATGATTTGTATGTATGTGATTACAGCATTTTATAAATGAGATACGAGAAATTTTAGGATATGTTCCAGATAAATATGAAGAAACGTAACTGAAATTATATAAAAGATTTGATTGCTCTATCAATCACCAATATTTTTTTTAAGCTATTTTAATCCTATAATGAATTTTTAGAATTAGTAAAATTTACGATATATATAGCAGGAAAAAAAGCATAAAAGAATCGTCGAAGAATCAGTGTGGAGGGGAAAATAAAGAAAAGCGCTTTTCCTTTATCTAGGTGAATGAGTCATTTTTTACTGCGAAGGATGAGCTATTGAAAATCTTATGTCAACTTCTTACTAAGTCTTGTTATCGTTCCGCAAATAAACGCATTTTTTTTTATATTATAAGACAGCGGATCTACATGATGAAAGGAAATGATACGATATTCTAGATAATGATTTATTTGATAATGCTCAAAATCACATCTTGAGTGTATGATTCTTAACTATAGTATCTTTAACCAATTTAACTAAGAAATTTAGTTTGAAAAATAATGAATTTTCTGTTTTCGATACTGCATTTGAAGAGCTGATTCTTATAAAGGAAATCCGTTATTCATTAAAATCTTATCATTCATCTATTTCGGAACCAATCTTAAGATGGATAAAAGTAAAAATTAAACAAGATACTTTCATCTCCCATATGAAATATCAATATTTTTTTGCAAGGCAAAAGAAATTTAATATTTTACAAGATAAAAAGGTTTTCCCTTTAAGTTTTACTAGTGTAGTTTGGAGAGATGGTGTTCATTCAGGTGTCTATCTCATTGCTTCATTATTGTTCAAAATTACGAGGCAATCGACTATGTTCAACGTCTTCGGTCTGCAAAAACAGGCAGCCGAGAGCACATACAGCTTTAACTTACCTTCTTAATGAATCAACCAATCGCTGCAATCTTCTCACAAGAAATTCGGCACTCACGTTATCTTCCAAACTATAATCTACTTCTATCTTTCAAAACAAACAAACTAAATTAAACTTAACTATTACTATCTTCAAATCTATGATAGTATGTAAATTAACAATAACATTTTCAAGGGGCTTTCATTTAGGGTATTACTTTTTTTTTTACACTACACGTTTTTTAAAAAAAAAAAAATGTAATAGAATTTATGTCTGACGAAAAATATAAAATAGCTCTAAGCAGAAAAACGAGGTTATATATTTTTTTTAATTTTAAAAGTAATAACATAACCATTCAAAAACCATAAACTTAAAATTATTTCTTGAAAGAAAAATTTATTTGTAATAAAAATCAAAAGCTTACATCTAAACCATAACTTTATACACACAGAATGATGTGTAAATTATTCTGTTATTACATATCTTTGATTTTGTATCCATAATATAGTAAGCATCACTTTTTAAATTGTATGTGATCACATCGCAGTTCGGAATGGTACATCTGTCGAGAAATATGGCAGTGACTCATCCAATGCGGTACGAATATGTAGCTTGACAATGCGTCAAAAGCCTCCCTAAAGCTTACCAGATGTACAATAAAATCACAGATGTTAATACTTAGTGCAGTGCTATATATTCTATTTTTAAAGCACAATAGGGGTAAAAACAATTCTTAATACAACGAAATTAAGAATACTTTTCTCTTAAGTAGCTTGAGCCAAACTTAATTTAATCACACACACACACACACACACACACACACACACACACACACACACAC
>JAPDSC010064779.1:42718-74625 GCA_026290005.1 Latrodectus geometricus
CACACACACACACACACACACACACACACACACACACACACACACACACACACACTACTGTAAGATAAAAACAGTTATTATTGTCTTGAATTATTTTAATGAAAAATGAAGGTGTTATTGAAATTAATGTAATAAAATTATGTAATTCGTAAGAATGGTATGCATGCAATATTTAGAGACAGTTCTGCCAAATTAAGGTAGAATATGAATACAATTTTCAAAATATTAAACAATAAACCAAATTAAATTTAAATAATTTTTATATATTTATTACTGCTTTTCAAACAGATGGGTATAGTTGCTAAAGTTTAAAACGATTGTGGATCAATACAAAATTTATTGGAAAATATAGATTTCTTTTTCTTCTGGAAATTTAGATACGATATAGCATAGCATTAAAATAAGCCTAAATATTTTGGCAGGTTTTAATTTAAAAAGCTATGAAAATGCTGTATATTGAAATGCAGTAAACAAAGTACTTAAAAATTTTTTTGCACCACGTTGTGGATAGTTTTACTTAAAATTATTTTATAAAATTACTTGAAAATAATATATTCTCTCATGAAAAAGAAGTTTTCTAAGATCATATATAACAAGCACACACTTAAGCAATTAACCAGACAGTTGTTCATATGAAAAGTAAAAAAGCAATATATATCGGTTATAGTTAACAATATGCAGCTTAAGATTTTTCCCTTGGAGGAGGGAAGTACTAATCCCAGGCAACGGAGAAGCACATTTGTATCTATAATTTTATCTGATATTTAATAAAAAATATTAAAAAGTTAAAATGTATTCATGCCCTTTAGCAAAATATTTTCTCTGATAAATGTAGTTAGATTTACATGAGCTAATACAAAAATATTCATTGAAATTTTTATACAAAATGAAAACTAATTTGCGATATATAAAGTTGATCGCAAGAAAAAAAAATTAGTCATACGCACTGTTAAACATTTGTTTAATAATCAAATTATATATTTTTTGTGTGTGTTCGCGCAAAAATATTTATACATATTTGATAAGTTATAAAAACGAACACCTTTTTCTATCTACTCAGCTTTCTTGTAATTGTTATTGCAAAGAACTTCTAGAAAGTCTGAGTCTTATATATAGTCTAATTTTTAGAAAGTTGCGATTACCAAAAAATGAATACATATTTGTGACATTTTGAGAGTATATTTATTTCATCAGTCATAGTTTGATAAAAATAAAAATAAATAACTCTTTCTAAATATAAAATGTCTTTAAATTTTCAATAAGTAAAATTGAACAACTTTTCCAATCGACAATAATCAAAGCAATCGCCTGCAAACTCAGATTCCTAGGATAAAAATCAGAAGTCCAAGAGTTCTTTTATTCGAAATTAACAATCGCATCTTTTTTCCTAATTAAAAATTATCTACATTTTACAACAAAGAGAAAAGTTTTGTCTTTAACTGTCCACCAAGAAAAGTAACAAAATAAAAAAAAACTTTTTGATGAAATATGCTGACCACATTCAACTTAAACAGTCCGCGCAAATGGATTTGAGTCAGCTTTTTCATACACGTCGAGATAAAGTAGACAGAGAGGTACCACAACAACGACACTGCAGAAATAAGAGCAGAGAGCGAGAGAGCCCCCTTTTGTTTCGACACTTTTAGAAGCTGAGTGGGTTCTTTTTAAAAATAGCATAAGGCTGAAAGGGTGTCGATCTTTATGACAGGAGCTACACGACACTTTTATGCCGAAACTGAGTCGGAAGTGGGGACACACAAGATAAACACAAAATTTATGAACGCAAGAATATTTTACTTTTGCCTTTTTCTGGAAACCGAACACGTGATATTAATGCGATGTTGTGTAACAAGCTATATTCAAACTTCATCAACAAGAACAAAAGATGTAAAGCATGTAACGTTTTATGAGATAACAGAAAACAGATGGTTGGAGTACGTCTTAATGCATCCATAATTTTTAAATACACTGAAAGAGTTATCAGAAATTGATTTTCTATTTAATTTTCTCACCATACACGAATACCCTATAAGAACAAAGCGCTAAATGCATAAGCAAATTTAATTTTACCTTATATTTTATAACAAATAGAAAATATCATTTAAAACCAATCTTTAAAAAAAATTTGAAAGTCAAAATAATACTTTTGAATTAAATCCGTCAAAAAATACAAAATAAATTTACACATTTAATAAGGAGGAGAGCTATATAAATAAATTAAATATTACATTTCAAATCAACCAATGTGAGGAAAACAATTGTTTCATACACTGTGCAATAAAATTTAAAAAATATATTCTACCATGATATATGTAACTTATTTCTAATATAAATTCTACGCTGTAATGAGGCATATTTTATGTTGCATACACATAAAAAGCATTGCAGACAAACCACTGCCGGTACCTTAATATTAACGAGTTTGGAATACTCGCCCATCTTCAAGCGCCTCATAATTTTGACCCACGGTCACTTGACGAGGTCAATCTGAGATAGCAACCTCTTCTCCACATCCACGCCAAACCAGCGAAAGGACTTTGAATGCCACAGACGAATGTGGACATGTCTCCAACCCACGGATCTCCAGAACACAGTGAAAGAGAATGTGGTCATCATCCCAATCACTGAATACGGCAAATGATGCTTCCCTTTGTTGATCTTAACGGCAAGCGGAGAGAAGCTACTAAGCCATTGCATAAATCATACCTTTTTTTTTATTATCAATTAGCTGATTTGTAACTTGACAATCAATCCTTCACTCATAAATTCTAGTTTAACAAAAACTCAGTTGACTGTGTAATCCAAGCTGCTATAAATATTCATGTTCGAAGCGGTTTCTTTGCAACTCAACTATCTTTTTTTTGCGAGCGAGGGTTAATTACTAGACTCTACTCTTTAAAGTGGATTCTGAACCACTACAAATGTTCAATCTCAAGATGGGAATCGAACCCAAAGCGGTTGAACCGAAGGCCAGAGCGCTAATCCTGGCAGCTTGGCATTTCAGGAAGGGTCGAACAGATTAATTCAAAGATAAAGATCCAATGATCAGTTCGGAGTTCATTATTTTTATAATTTATATAGAAACAATAATGAAAACTTACTTTTATTACAAAAATATTTTTTTATATTTAATAGCATCTTTTGAATTGAGTATATCTATTTTTGCTTTAATAAATGATAGTGGACTGTTAATTAGACCAGAAAAATGTTTTTATATATATTCAACTACAAAATACTAACCACGCAATTTTTCATAAATGTAATCAGAGCTAATATATATTATTCATCTCCTTTTGTTCAGAATCACCCATGTCTAATAATAATAAATTTAAATACATTTTCACCAAAATATACTAATTCTTGATTATTTAAAAAAAAAACCATTTAGAATATATTTTTATATATATATATAATATATGTACACTAGTCACTTTCGTAATTTTGAACCATGGTCAGGTGACGACATTACAAACAAAAAGGTACATGTTCATAAAGGCAGTTTTGAAATGTTACTTCCTAACTGACATTCTATCCACACAAATATAATTGGAGACATCAACAGCTGCTTGAAGTCAAACTTTTTTTTAAAAGAAAATAAATCTGATGCAAAGTGGTAGCGAAGAGCTTGCATCAAATATAATGAGAATGGTTAAAAGCAAAAATGTTTATTCACTGACTTAATTTTTATGTAGACTTTAACCGTTTGAGTGCAGCGAAGCGCAATCGGGCTTCGTTTGCTATGCGCCAAAACTGCAGAGAAGCGCAATAGCGCTTCTCTTGTTTTGTTAATTAAATTACTACGCATTTCATTCCGCACTTTTAGCATATGTATAAGAAAACTCTTCAGCACTCAAACGGTTAATCCTCCAATAATTGCTGCAGAAAAACATAATATTCATTTCATTTTCCAATTTCTCATCCTTTTAACGCACAAATATTTTATTGTGTAGATTCATTTACAACAAAAAAATTATGTGTTAAAGTTTCAAATAAGGAATGATCTGGAAAAAAGAGATAAAATAACTCCAAAACAGCAAATCTCTAAGCATGCACTCAGTACTTTCTCAAGACTTGACATCAGAGAAAAAACAAAAATATTAATCACCCTGTTCGATTTAGAAGAAGATAAGTAGCACCCTTTGAGGGAAAGACTTTCGGCTCACTTTCTAAAAGGAAAAGGGGGATAAAGTTAAAACTGACACATCCAGGTGACAGGAAGTCAGCATAAACAACTCTTGTGCAAACACTTCGTGTCAGCAACTAAAACAACAGTGCAGGCTGCAGTGCATCATAGAAACTTAAAACACCCTTCCTTTTCAAAGCAATTCCAAAATTTGAATCAACTAGAAAGAAGCATACAAGTGTCAAAATTCATCTTTTGGTAGCAGACAAATTGAGCATTTACGAAGTTCTCAAAGAGAGATTAATCTCCAATAGTAGTTCCATTAATTATGTTTTCCACTTGACGTACAAACGAACTTCATAAAAGACTACATTGTTCTTTGTTATAAGATTCAGTAAAATTATTCATTATTCGGCATGAAATCAATTAACAATGAGCATGCATTACAAACATGAAAAGTGGATTTAGAAAAACTTCGTTTAGTTCTCTTCGGACATTTGATAACATATCTTAATTCGCATTTAGAGTTACATTTCCGAACGATAATAGTATTCAGTATATATCGGATAACACTGCTTAAAATCTGTTATCAATTCTAATAAAACAATAAAAGATTTTCATAAGTGGAGAGGAGCCTAAACACGAGTACAGTTGTAAAGATTTAGCGAGAGACATCCACAATTATTTATTATTCTGAACAAAGAAAATGAGAATAATGCAATCTTGTGATTAATAAAGATAAAAATTTTCTTGCATTCAATAGTATCTGCCTCAAAATCCTTAAGGTTCACTTTGAGAAAGGCAAGAATCCCAATTCACAAAGCTTGAGCGTTTGATTCTATTCGATTTGCCATTTATGTATATTTGATTTAAAATTTCTTTTTGCTCCAAATTTCCCTTCATCCTTCAGAATGATATAAAAAAAAGTAGCAAGAAAACATAGCGAACAGTATCTCATTTCACCCCGCATCCTCTTCTGCAAATAGGAGGCAGATAACACATGTGTCGACGGAGGTGGGGGGAAAATACAGGACTGCTTTTTTCCTGAAAGAAGAAGAGTAAATGAAACCTCTGTACCGCTGAGGGAAAATATGGGTGAAAAGACACATCCGAACAGTCATTAAAGAACTTTACACAGACGTGGTGTTCTTATTTAGACTCGTGCTTTGTCAAAGAATTCCTTTCATTATAATGGCGAAAAAATAAAGTTCATAATTAATAATCATTCGGCATTTTTACATCGTAAAACGTAATATGACTGTCAAGAAAATGTTTATTCGTTCGGCTGCGGAGCATGTAAATTACATGCCACGGAGTTAAGTTTAACTCTAAACCACCACAATACCTACACTGAAGGTGGAAATCAAACTACTCGAATGAATGTTAGAGTATCCACGATTCAGCTCTTAACTCTGAAACTTTAGATATCGAAAAGAAAGAATCATAGTTTAGATTTCCTTCATTCAACTACAGATATAAAAACCACAGCTGGCTCATCTTTCAGGCTGCAGTTTCCCATTGAAACTACTAATTAAAATTCATCATGCTAGTTCAAATACAACCAAATTTTTCCAAAATAGATATAAAATATTTCTTTTTAAGTATTTACAGAAACTATTGATCACATATAATATTAGGGTACATTAATCATGAAATATTAGGATATATAAATATTAAGATCAATATGGATACATAAATTTGATGTTCTTTCAACATCAATTGTCGAATCAGGCCAGTTATCTCACTTTGGAATAGATTTCCAAGATATTCAAATTTTTCGAAACAACAAAATAACTCGTAATAGTGTAAAGTAAAACATCATATTTAGTTACTGCATTTTGACATAATAAAGAGGATTTTTTCCATCCTTTTTATTATCTTGTTTGCAATCATTTTATAGCCCTATTTATTTGTATATACTTTTAAAAAATCTTTAGTTTTGTACAATTGCCAAGAAATTGTAGTATTGAATTGCATTATTATATCATTACTTTTGTATCTCTATATTACACCTTTACTTTTAGATCATTATAATGCAAAGTATAAACTATTTGCTCAGCTGTACATATTTTATTTTTAATGCTATTAACACATAAAAATTGTAATTTATTTCAGCAGGTCTGTAACCCTTATTCTTATCATATCCACTGATTCAATTCTCAATTAAAATTTTAAATATTGCAAGAAAATCCTCTATGAACAGTTACAATTTTGTAAAATTTAGAGGGTGCCATTTATATTTTCCTGCAAATTTTAACTTCAATTTTATTGTTATTTTACATATATTGTTATTTTTATATTTTTTTAGTTACTTTACAAATGTTATCTCAATTTGTTATCAAAATTATAGACAATGTTGCTATAATATTTTCCTCTTGAAATTTTATTTTTTCCACCTGCTTCCAATCAAATTGATAGAACTCCAATGGATTTAGGTTAAATGGAATTCGTTGATGTAAACATCCACACTTATTTCGCGAACAAGACGTGATAAAGATACATTGTAACAGGAAGACGCATGAAAAAAGCATACCGAAACTAGAAAGACTAAAGGGTTGAATTAGAAGATTTTCATAAGCTTATTCGCAAAAATAATTTAAAATTAAATAGGGTTATTTTATTATTATTAAGGTTATTTTATTAATAAAAGACATCCTCCATTAAAGAAATGACGAAAATACTTGACCATTTATAATTAATGAAAATACAAAAATGTCCGAAATTTAATTTCGTGAGTTTGCATCTATATTTTATGCACTATTAACACAAATCAAACACCTTTCGCTAGCTTTCAGGTAAAAAATTGTGATTTGAAAATACTAGATATTATTACTATTTTTTAAAGCTATTTATTATTTACTTTTATTCAAACTGCTATTTTGCACTTCGAAATAACGTCTCGCAAACAGATCAGTAAAAACAAATTAAATGAGATGTGAAAAGCTTGAAATTTTCACTTGGAAGTCATTATGTATGTAATTCGAAACTCTTCATCTTAGTTTCAATGTATTTACAATAGGTGGCGCATTTGGAGTGCTGAAAAAAAACTTTTTTGCAGTAGGTAAAAATAAAGCTTTCACAAATTGAAAAAAAAAGAAAATTAATTTTTTTTTTTTTAAGTAAAATGAAATTATTTGATGGAAATGTAAAAAAAAAAAAAAAAAAATATAGGATCCAATGGTGTACATATTATTTCTTGACTTGCAGTGGTTCCGAGTAGACAATTTTAAAAAGGTAGAAATAGTAAAACTACCTTTTTGAAACAAGCAATGTGTGGAGCGTATATCAGCATAAGCAACTTAACAATTTAATTATATGCTTTGAATTAATAACAAACGCTGTAATCAAAATTTTGAAATAAAACATAGCCAGTCTTATATATTTTATCCAAAATCCTTATTATCTTTATTCTGTGCAGCCGTTTTTAATAACAAAAAAATATTTATGTATAAAGATTTCGTTAAACATTACAGGAAATCCTACTTTAAATTAATAATGTTAATTGCGAAATAAATTGCTTGTCGTAGTAATAGTTAGAAAACGTGATGAAAAACTTCGGTATTTGTAGCAACATTTTATGAACCATAAACAGTGGTTAAAAGTATAGTAAATAGTCATAGGAACCATGTTTGACTTAGAGCATAAATTAGTTTTAAAATTATTACATCTTCTAGAGCAGACATATTTCCCAAGCCCAGACATCGTGCTTGGCACATTTAACGAAGTAAATTAGGAAATAATTTTAATGTCTAATTAGTCTTTTTCTGGATGTTTCTAATGTATAAATAGTAACCGAAGTTAAAGGCCTAAATATACGTTAAGATATTTGTAAAACAGCACAAGGTAAAAACAAAATTTCCGTGCTAGATGTGGTTGCCAAAGAACAAAACTTCAATTAGAGAGATATTATCATGCTTCATACACTAGTCAGCCAATTTATTTATAAAAAGTAAAAATCGAGTGTGGGCCTTAATATTCACTGTTACAAGTTACTCTTATATGTAAAAAATCAAGCTGAATTTTCCAAAATCGAAAAATCATACTTCCAATATCATATCCATGACCGTATGGAAAATAGGATATATTTATGCTTGAAATAATAAATCAATATTTTTTTTCTTTCAAAAAATATTTCATATATATTTGAATAATATTTCATAAAATTTTAATCATTTTACTGAAAAAACATGATTAAATCTACAAATTTTATCATGAAATCTACATAGCTATATTGTTTATTTAGCACTACTTTATATTTGGTGTCTACCCTTTGCCTTATAAAACCTTATCAAAAGTTTGATATTTTTCCCCTTTATTGTTCAAGAACCACTTTGAAAATGATTGAAAATTATTTCAATAAGATACCAAGTTTAAAGTGAATTAGTGGATTCTGAACGTCAAAAAACACCAACAATTACAGTGGAAATCGAGCCAATGAACTGTTGAATTGAAAGTCAGAGGTTTAAGAATTCAGTTGTCTGTTCAGCAATTATTTTCTGGAAATACACTCGGATTTGTTTGGTTCGTGCTGTTCAGTTTAGTTTAAGTTAATTAGACCAGAACCTTCAGTTCAAAGTGGCTTCAAACCATTAAAAATCCCAAGTCAAAGGTAGGATATGAACCCACGAACTATTGAAAGCAATAATCAAATGTCTGCCAGTTCAGGAAATCGCTCGGAATCTCTAGTGCTAGGTATATTAAGTGAAATATGCTAGGCCAGTGAATTACATAAAATGAAATTAGAATTCTAATAATACAAGTATTTAACAATTTAAGCAATTTTTTATCTCTCACTTCAAAAAAAAAAAAAAAAAAAAAAAAAAAAAAAAAAAAAAAAAAGTTTTCTTAAACTCTAAATTTAACGCTTTTTAATAAATTTTGAACCAAGATGAACCTATGATAATCTGTTACTCCACCAAAAAAACAGTAAACTTCCAGTAGGTTTCAAATTTTTAAAACAGCTGCATCAGAACAGCGTGCAACTGGAACAGCCCTCTCCAAGGAAAGGTAAATATAGGAAAATGATGGAAACCAAATATAAACCTAACCCTCAGGATCCCATAAAAAAAATGGAAAATAAAAAAAGAATTCTAAGAAATTCGTTTGGAAACGAAAACTTTTTGCGACAGAACCGTTCGCAAACCATTGTTTTTCTCATTCCAACAACCCCTCTGCACGATTCTAAAAATAACCTACCGTAATTAAATATACTTCGCAAAAACGTCACTGGAACTGTTGCCAACATTTTGAATGAAGCTTCCCTCGCTTTTCCTAACTGTTTAAATAACAAGCCTAGGAGGGTTGTAAAAAATTGCGCAGTTACATTCAGATAGCGCACACGAGTTGCCATCTATAGTTTAAAGCTGAAACTAATTTATTTTAGAGAATATTTTTTGATGTCTTGTAAAGAAAATTAACAAAACAGATTAGTTTTAATGAGAAGTGAATGTGCACAAGACTTAAAGTATTGCCAAACACCCATTTCAAATTGTGCCCATATTTGAAAATATGAATTCAGAAAGTTGCCAACTGGAAGAGTTTAATGATGGAAATTTTTAATTTTGTTAAAAATATATGTCGCTGTCATAAATGCTTATATTTGATTAAGAAATTTGTGGACACGATTTCTTATACGCAAACTTAAATACCTTTATTATTATATTAAAGTTACATCACTATGTTTCTTTTCATGGAATAAACATTTATATCAGTGCTTAATCGGAGTGGAATTTTGTTTACATACAAGTTGTAAATGTCGTCTTCAAAGGAATTTTTCGTCATAATGAATATCACACATTTGTAATTAACTAAAACTTTATAATAAATTGTTAATATTACACCCATTAAGCTTTTATTTATTTATCATTCAGTCTTCTATAATTATATAACGCCAAGATACCTCCGAGAAACGGTATTGGGGATATTTTTTAAAACGGTATTTCATAGTGTAAACTCAGTGAATTTTGTTACGTTTCGTTAAATAAAAAGGAATTTATAAATATTCCTGATCTTTACAAATCTTAACATTTCACAATCAAAATACTTTCAAAAGTTTCAGTAAATAACAAAAGTGGTCTGTTATTTTTGAATACCTAAAAATTTGTTCAAATTTTATTAGATAATGAGATGGGCACAGAATACACGCGAGATATCAAATCATTCCTTTCGAAGATCCAACTTAGGTCCCATTTGTCTTGTACACTGTTAGAAAGATCCTAAAATAAAAGTGCTGAAAATTGCATCCATAATGAGGATGAAAATGCAAATATTGATGATGCGTCAATTCTTAAGAGAAGGAGAAATTTTTTCAATATACTAAATTGGCAAAAATAATTTTCTATCTTCTTTAAAATTTGCAGCCGCCCTCCTTTTTTTTAAAAAGAGCAAATTTAATTAAGTTTGTGATTTAATTATGTTTAATTGTGATTTAATTATGTAGTTTAATTATGTTTAAAGTTGTATTAAAAGAAAAGGAGAATAATTTTAAAAAATTTTGTCGAAATATTCTGAGTAAAACAATTATTTTTGAGCCTGAGTAAAATCGTGAAAACAGAACAGCTTTTGTTAAAAATTACAAAATATTTGCAGAAGTTGCCAGATATAAAATGCATATACTTTTACTTGGAAAATAAAATTTATTTAAGAATTTTTAACGAATTCAATTAAATAATTTCAAAATTAATTTTCTTCTTAATTATATTTTCTTTACAAGTTTTCAAAATGTATTTAAAATAGTATATTTCACACTTTTTGATATCTTTCAATTTATTTATTTATTTAATAAATATATATATATATATATATATATATATATATATATATATATAACGAAATCTAATTCGCTAATATGGACCATATCAAAAACTATCGAAAAATAGCAGACATAAACATAATTTCAAAATTACTAACAGTCATGACATCATTGACTCGAAAAGAGACCGAAGCGCGTTGAAAACCATACGACGCTAAAACAGAAACGAAGAATTATCTTGTTAAAATTGATTGCTTCTACGTTTGTTTTAAATATTAAGTCAAACTCCTGTACATCATAGCCAATATAATTTATCGCAGAAAAAAAATTCAAGTAATATGCAACAAAAATATATTACATTTAAAATAAATGAGACATTATAAATATTTAATTCAAAACATTTTTCCAATTACTAAAAATGAATGCGTATGAAGAGAAATATGCATGCAATTTATAATAGCTAAAACATGTAACCAAGAAATATCATTAGTTATGAAAAGTACAAAATCTGAAATATTTAAGATTCTAAAATATTTAATTCCATGATCGTATTTCAAGTATATTCTAAAATTTATTTCAATTGATTACATATGAGAAAAAGTTAACTGAAAAATGCAATCAAATTAACTACAGTAGATAAAAATAAATTTTTATGCATGATATTCGTATTTTTTTATAATGTCATAAATTTGAATACATTACATATATAATGTATGCAAATAAAATCAAATTATATACATACATATATAAATATATATATATATATATATATATATACATACAGATTTAATAATAAATTGAAATTTAAGTTAATTTGTTACTAATTTAAAACTTATTAAATAAAAAGCTTTAAAAATCATATCGACTCTGCAGAAGCTCAAGAGATGGCGCCGTTTTATTTTGTAAATTCATAATTTATTTAAAATATTTTAAAATTCATTTAATAAAAAGAATGCTAATGTACACGTTTTAAATATGTTTTTTCTTATAAATTGAATATCCTAAAAGTAAAAAATTCTCTTTTCTTCTTTATTTGCTTTCTTTTTATTCAAAAGTCAGTTTTTAAATACATAGAATACCAAATAAATTAGAAAATGTTCTTCGGAAACGATAAAAGGAACAAAATGTTAATGAATTGGTGATAGAGAGATGATATAGAGAAAAAAAATAAAGATTCCTGTTCATTTTTACACAAATTTATTCTACTAGAATAATATATAAATGAATGATTATAAATCAACTAATCAACAATGTACTTTTTATTAATCCTTTTTAAACGGTTGTTGAAAATTAACCTATAAAAATTTTAGCATTAAATCGATAATAAAACATTTGAGCCCAAAAATTCTCTTGGTACTCATTTTTCAATATCATAACTTTAATATGAGACTAATTTTTTCAAATTAAATTCACCTAGAATTACTGACAACGGATGTTCCACTTATTTTTAATAAAATGATAGTATTTGATATTATCGACAGATGGCGACATCATAAACTTTTTTTTACTGAAAACAGGAAGTTTCTATATCAGAGACAATCTTTATTTTTAGATAGGAAGCTTATCTATAACTTCTTGGTAAGGGAAATTTAAATATAAAAATATATTGATTGTATTAAATTACTTTTTTATTTAAGGCAGAACATTTAAAATAATTGAATGTGAAGCATAAATTTAAAAATTAAGGAAAAAAAATTTAATATTTATAATATATTAAAGATAATTTTTAGGGAAAATAAGCCTTCAGGTGCTCGTATTTCTAATTTGTACATATTTCTTGAAACATGCAAAAATTAATCACAATGAGCATACATATGCTGGTTAAATCAATAATTGAATTTATACACAACGAGCAGTTTTCATTAAGACGAATGTCTGTCATAAAAATTTTAATTTTTCTCCGAATAATTCATAGTCAAAAAATTATATTAGTAATTCCCTTTTTGAAATAGAGGCAGCAGTAGTAGTTGAAATGTAGCGCTATTTCGGTCAATTCAAGCTCTACAACCATAAGCAATTTTTTTTAACTTTAAAGTAAAGTAATCTCCAGTCAGTTAAACTATTTAAATTAAAATAATTAGTTGCATATTACGTTTTTAATATATACGAAAATAACTATTACCAACGCACATTATCTACAAATATTTTTTTAGAATTTAAATTAATTATTTTTCTATAATTTCAGAGTTTGGAAAGAAATTTACTTAAATTTTTCAATAATATGACAAAAATTGGAAATACGAAGGCGTAAATAGGAACTTTAAAGTAGAGGTAGTCGAAATGATAAGGGAAAATCATTGTATCTGGTTCATAATGTTACATTTAAAAAATGCAAGGTAAGCAATTTGCGTAGACATAGCGAAACAAAATAACTTCCATTTTCCCAATTCCTACATCCATTCACAATTGAAAATTGCGAAACAAAAAACTAAAATCACTGCAGTCTAGTCTAAATGACTGTTAACTTCATTTCGTTGCTAAAAAATAACAGGATAAGCGAAGTCAGTTACTTATCAGCTTTAAATATTGTTTCAAACATCTATACAAGAAAAGGAAAACATTTTGGATGCAATCACATTAAATAAAATTCTATTGTAGCCAATTCTTTCTTTTTAATGTATCTACGTAAGTTTCTCTTTACAAAATAAAAAAATAAAAATTGGATTTGGGTATTCTTTGGCTTCGTTTGAAATCAGCGTAGCTATATAGTATCCAGCAAGGCTTCTCACTCAATAGTAGATCAATTACCGACCGTATGCAATAACACACTCCATTTGCTTGTCATTCCGCAGCTTTTAACGAAATAAAGCATACGTTACTCGATATTTTAAAGCAGCCTACATGAAAAAGAATTTCATTAATTAATTAAAATAACTATACTTTTGCTGCTTTAAATGCTAGATCGAGTACTGCTTGTTGAAATATTTGGAAAAAAATTATTAACGAGTAAGAATTATGTATGGCTAAAAAATGTATTTACTATTAAAAAAAAAAATCACACGCACACCTGAAAATATTTGTTTTTATTATTATTTTTATTTGGGGAGGGGGAATATATAAATTTGCTAATAGACTTAAAAAAACATTTTAAGCGTTTTTATTAATATTTTAATATCTAGAAGGGCTAAATTGTTACAATAGCTGGGTGTTTTATCACTGAATTATTACTTTTTGCACAAGGGTTTTTCCAGCGAGATCAACAGTTTAAAACACAGATTCTGAACCACTCCTAACATCCTCTTTCAAAATGAATCACGAAGTTAGAGTTCTAAAATAAGGTGGGAAAAAGCTTACAATCTTAATTTCTTTTCCACTTTAAAAAACAAACTTCCCTCACAGGGAAAATAAGCATATGGATATCTCTGGTCAATATTTACAAAATTTTACAGATTCCCACAAAGTAAATAAGAGTTTATTTCATACACACTTAAATATTTTAATTCTACAAAAAAATATGACTTTATTTATTCATTTTAATTAGAACATGGTTATACAACATACATTGTTCTAATTTAATTTGGTATCTTATTCATTCGCAAAGAGAATTACTTTTTTAATATTATTTTGAGTTATGAGTGTATAATAATATTAAGTGTTAACTTATTTATACTGAATATTCATCATATTTTGATCACATGAAATAGACTCGAAGTAAGTTTGTATGTGTATATACATAAATTATATTTTATAAAATAAGATATAAGCTAAATAAATACATGTATATATTTATATTTTTGCGACATTAGTATTTAGTTATTGCAACAAATATTTATAACAATGAGTATATTATTAAATAAAAAAACTCAACAGCATTACCTTTTTAAGGAAGAAATTAGAAATTTTCATGTACAATCGGGTGAATTAAAATATCATTAAGACATAAGCAACTTAAACTTAACAATTAAGACAAATATATAACTTTGTATTGGAATTAAAAATGAAGATAACCATATATATTTAGCGTGACAGTTATGTAATATTAAAAAATATTCTATTCATATTCAATATATTTAAGAAACAACTCCAAACCTACATATAGTTATTGAATAATTTCATGAAAACACTTTTTAATAATTTTATGAAATTATTTAAATAATTTCATAAAATTATTAATTAATTATTAAAAATTATTATTAATTAATAATTTCATGAAATTATTTAAATAGGAGACGTGCTTAAAGTAATAAGTAGACAAGCGAAAAAGTTTTCCAGTAAATTCAAACCGTATTTACGAGTGCAATGAAATAAAACTGAAACTATAGAAATCAAGAAATTCAAAACTGAAGATTCCACGCAGTTTAATGCCAGAGAAAAAAATCTACTAATTATCAAGTAATAAACGGGTAAAGACCTTAAATTAATTATCATAAGAAGCCAGTCATAACATGAAAACATACAAGAAATCAAATTTAAATTTTCTATATTCATATCTCAAATGTACACTCACAAAATAACAAAAATTAAGGCCATGTTTATCTCAGTCGAAAGTGCATTTCTTTCAAGAATGCCAAGAATGCAAAAAGAAAACCGATAACTTGACGTTAATGAAATCCTACTAATAGATTAAAATCTCATTTTAGTGAAATCTGCGGAACAAATAGGTTATTTTTGTCATTACTTGAAGTAATAATTACAAAAATCTAATTATGAAAATAATTATAAAAATATAATTCAAGAATAAAATTAATTTTTTCATAAATAGGGAATAACTATACATAGGCGAAATATAATAAGTGAAATTATTTGAAAAAATAGCGAAATGATCTATAATTCACGTCAACAGAAGAATTATTAACATTTATTATGAACTACAATTTTCCATTTGAGCAAAATGTTTATAATTTTTTCTAACATTATTGAATTCTAACATATTTGAATTAATGATGTTTAGGAATTGCTATTTTAATTCCTTACACCTATATGGTTTTATTTATAATGTTTTTACATGGTTAAGGATAATTATAAAAATGAAAGTATTTTAAATTCTACCAAACATTTAAAAGATCTCCGTTAAAAATTTATCTTTGTTGCTATATTTTTTTTTCCATTTTTTTAATTGGAATTTGTGGGATATTTTATTTTTATACTCTCGAGATATTCAAATTCTCTCAAGCAATAATTATTTCTTTTTGAGAGTAAAGTGGTTTTTTTTTTTTTTTTTTTTTTTTTTTACCGTTCTTTGAAAATTTCCAACATGAATTAAAATAATAATTTAAATGAAAGGAGTTAGTACAATTTCTTTAAAAGAACAAAAGTATTCGTATTGCTTTATTCGACTTATGTTGTTGACATTCCAAAGTTAGACGCTGCTTTTACAATCTTAACATGTGTATTTAAAATATATGAAAGAGATATACAAAACAAAATAGCTATCTCCCGTGGTTCAACAGAAAATAGGATCAAATCTGGGCTTTGATCCTTCCATTTTAGCTTATCATAAGCCTCCTGTTTTCATTTGCAATGAATAATTATATATCGCGAACAAAATTAAAGTTGTAGTAAACAAAAGAAACACTGTTTCTTATGATTTATTACCACTTATTTTAATCCTGTTTAAATGATTTCTAAACTAAATAAAAATTGAGCAAAATAATTCATTACTGTTATAAGCGGTCTAAGAATCTGTCACTTTTACAGCTATTTCGATTTCGGGTCAATGGTATTGGCAACAGTGTAGTAACAGCTCTGTAAACTAAAAACATTCACTTACAGCTAATCAAATATCGATGAGTATCGAAATGACTTGAACATTCTAAAGAAAGATTTACGGTCTACACAAATGTTGTTATGACTGTCATCATTCAAGGTTAGCAAATTATTTTGCTGTTATAAGAGTTGATTTAGAAACGTTAATGAAACAAACTACTAATGAGAATTTGATTACTTTTGTTTTTGAGAAATACTGTGAAAATAAGAACGATGGTAGGAATAAAAAAAAAAAAAAACAGACTAAACTACGACTACTAATGAGTTACTTCGGGATTAAAATATAAAGGACAGAATGTAATTGAAATAAAAGGAAGCAAAACAATAAGACACTCCATCGTATTTACGCTAATGAGTCCATATAAATCACAAAACCCACTTATTTAAACCAATGTGTTTAAATGTTTGTCACAATCAGTAAACAACAAACAAATATTGATACGAAAATATCCATTAGTTTCAAGTGATTACAAAAAACATTAAAATAACACCATTGTCTTATGATGTTTATAAATAAAATTCAAAAACTTCAATTATAGAAAAATCTGCTAAAATATATTTTGAAATATTGTGGAAAGCATAAAATGTGATATTCTGTATATTAATAAAATGACAATAGCATAAAAAAATCACTCAAAATCACTGAATGATTTAATGAAAACGAAAATAATAATGTGTAAAAGCACAAAATTAGCATCTCAGTACAACCTATGACACCATAGTTGAAAGCAATGAATAATTGTTTTGCACTGGTATGATGTATTTTATAAGGAACAGAAATTCCTCTTTAAAATGTAGGCAAAAAATAGATGGTCAGACATGGTAAAAACACAATTACCCCAGTGCTATTAAAAATATTTGGATATCAGTAGGTAGATTGATTTACTTTAAGGGAAATTAATTTGTTAAATCGTATAATTTGGTTTGTTTGTCACACAAACGGTCATTTTTTCACGAGGGCTAATTAGACTGGGATCGACGAGTCCAATTTTACATTACTGTATACAAATCATGATTTTTCAGCATAATAGATCTAGCTTTGCTAAATTTAGTTTTGAAAGTTTTTCGGTTAAAATGTTAGGAGCACAATAAGATTTTCCTATGGTTTTCTTCTTTGCAACAGAAAGTGCTAGGTGAAAAAGTTAACATTTTCGAATAAATTCTTATGAAATACATTTGATCCTTTTCATAGCAATGTTTCTATGTTTAAGTATCTTTAAAATTGCTATAACTTCAACATATGTGATTTTGGCTAGTAACCTTTAGAAATTAACCGTAATCAATTTCCAAAGAATCCTAAGGAAGGACACTCCTTATAATTTTTTGGAATTCCGATAACAGAGTGAAAGCAGTCTTGGAATTATACCAGACCCACTATAGAAATTCTCGAGTTGTGAGTATATTTGGGCGATTCCTCAAAGCATTGTTAGAGAGCTCACGAAATCTAACGACGTATATGATATTCGTTACGAACACTGATGGCGAATAGAACAAAACTACGCATACAAGCAGGGAACTTAACAAAGAAATATGTTGACGAAAACGCGTCAAGGTCGCCTCAGGATTATCAGGAGGGATTCACGAGTGCCAAAGAAGATACTATGTTATTCTGGCACTGGTTCACATGCATTACTAACCTAAAATGCAAAACAGGGAACACAATGTAGCTGTGGATAAAAAGGATACTCTAAGCTCTTTGTTAGTTAAAATACTCTTCAAAAAAATTTTTCTCGTGAGATCAGCTATATCGAATATAATTAGTAAAGAATCACGTTTTAACTAAATAGTAGACGCAGCGATATTTTAAAAAATGCTGCTGCTTTTTAATAGTCTCATATTAAGTAATGGAAAACGAATTCAGTAATATTCAATAGAATTTCTGAATTTCAAGCTGCACCATAACGCCTTTAAATGAGTGCTATTCTAGGATTTTGGTTGGGTTTGTGTAGATATCCCAACTTCATTTACAAATTATTTTGAAAGTAAAAATAAGAAGAAAATATTTTTAAAAAATTAATTACTTTCCTTCAATGACTGACCAGGAAATAAAATTTGTCCAACTTCTTGAATAATAGCTTATTGGAGGCTGTGCTTTCAAAGAACATTTCCTCGAATAGAAAGCAGACATACAACCTTTTAAAAAATTGCGAAGATTGAAAATTTCATAGATCGTTTTATTTTTACTATATAAATTTTACAACAAATTAGCATTTTTTTAAAATATAGTAATTTTTCGTTTAGAAAAAATTAGCTTCCTTTGCCACAATATATTTTAGCAAGACTCAAAATTTGGATGATTTTTTCCTTTCATTTTACGGTCCAGCGATAATTTAATTTAATGGTCGGAATTAGGAATTGCGATATATAAAAGAACTATGGCTTAAAAACGATTTCATTTACTAAACCACAGCAAAATTTTAACTTTCTCTACTATATAAGCTTGGTAATTTTTTACTTAAATATGTAATTTTTCCAGTTTTACTTCGCAAATAATGACAGATTGTGCTAAATGACTTTTATAATTTTCAACATTTATTATAGTTCTTTTAATGGTAATAACATCCAAAACATTACAAGAAAAGGATTGATTTTCAGCCTAAGGTCTAGAAAATGTAATCAATCATAACTTTCACTAAAAGAGTTAAAAATTTACAAATTGGAACGCCACCTTGAATTATTTTAAAGATACCAACAATATAAATTAAATTTTGGCTGTTTTATTCCTATTGTATAATTTAACATTATCCAATTTCATTTACCGTTTTATATACTCTTAACTTCCAATTTTTTTCACATATTCCGAAACTTATTCAGGGATTACAGATGACTTGATTTCAATTCATGAAAATTTATATATTTGTTTCTGCATTGCATGTAAAAAATAAATCAAATATTTATTATCCAGAGGTAAGATATCAAGTTTCATCAAGTTTATAGTTCTTTCCTGATATGTTGTTCGAAGTAATTTTATACACGAAAATAGTACTTTTTTTACGCATAATGAAGGAATTAACCGAATTTATTAAAATATGGTAATATACTTGTATACAAATTTTGATGAGTCATTTTTTTGCAAAATATATTAAAATATTATTCGAAATATATTAAAATGTTTTCCCCAAAATATATTCTAAATTAATTTTAAAAAAAAATCCATTTCTATTCAGGGACTATATATATATGTATTGTTTAAAAGTAATACTTAAAAAAGTATACTTAAGTAATATAAGTATACATCACCGTCATAGAGTAAATTATTAATGCATTTTTTAATTTATAAAATTTTTCGCAAACAGAAAAGCATTTGTATAAAACTTAAATTTTCAAGTTAACTTTATTTTTGGTTCAAAATAGGTCTAGTAAATTAAGTTTGCTTGAAAGTTCAAAAGTAGCTATAGCTTGAAAGAAATGCAGTCAGTCATCAGTACAAGAAATGTTATCCTATTTGTAAAACTTTTTTCCCCATTTATTTCAAAATCTGTACCTTCTCCCTACTACTAAAAACTATTTTTTGAAAATACATGATTATTCATAGAAAAAATTTTATACGTTTATTTTTGAATACATGCATGATAGTGTAAATAAATAGCTTATTACTTTAACCATATTATTTATCATTTTACGTACATTTAATGCGATTTCATCAATATTAAATGAAAAATATATATAATATTTTATTAGCTATCTAAAGACTCTCTCCCGTTCAAGACACCACGAATCGTTAAAAATATTGCCCAATTTTTACCGCCATTTTAAATAGAATAAAGTTAATCTATTATCTGCGAAAGTCTGTATGATCTCAATAATTTTAGAACTAAAGTAAAAGAGCGTTCTTCGTCAAAAATGCAGTGATATTTGCTTTATGTTTAATAGCTCAATCGCATACAACAGAAGTTTTTAGATTAAAAACAATTTCTTATAAAAGAAATAAAATATTTGAAATAATCAAATAAAAAAGAAAAAATAAAGAGAGAAAATTCACACTAATTTTAATCCACTAAAACGCATTTCAAAAATAAAACTGAGAAATATTTAGTATGATCTGAAATACTATATGAATATAATAAAGTATTTACGATATAACTCTATAATGACTATAACACTTATAATATCACGAGATTTAATTCTGTAAACATTGGTATAAATGCGAGTAAAGTATATACGTAATTAAATCATTATAAACTCGCTCACTAATTCAAGGAATGAGCTTATTTTAGCTTCAGGAAAAAACCACTCATTACCATGATTAATACAAACAAATCGATAGAGGAAGGCATTTACACCTGGAAGGTGTGGCAACAAACGTATGAGACATATCACAAATATCTTGAAACTTCTTTTTACTTCCTCTGCCACGCTAGAAATAGATTCACGTTTTTATCTATTTGTACAATAAGTTACTAAGCGACGAGATTAAAAAAAAAAAAAAAAAAAAAATCTTGAAATCTATCTTAAGCGCTGTGGAAAAAATCTTTCAATTATTATTTACTGTATTACATGTCTTCTAATTGTGAACTTTCCCTCGGTTTATTGTTATTGTAATAAAATATGAAGGAAATATTTTAATACGATAGAAAATACATTTTACTATAGTTATTTTTATAAATCCTAAGATGTGAATGCATAAATATTTTAAGGAAATAAAATTTAACATAGAATCAATTTAAATTAAAAATACAGAAGAGAATGCACGCGTACTCTCACCTTCATAACTATAATAGGATAAACATCAATTACTAAATCCGAGTAAATAAAATAAAACAGAGAAATCCTATTATAATTCCTTTTTTTAAAATAAAATAATTTTTCACAGTAGGTCATTGAAAGGATATAACACAAAATGTATAATTATTAATAAAAAGTTAAGGAAATTGCAAAATAAATTACACTGCTTCTAACTGATGGCGTTATACATTGTAGTCATAACAAAGTTTGGGCAACTGATAGTAAATAATAAAACTGTCTACCACAAATGTTACAAATACACCATAACCCATTTAAAATATATTAAAAAGGGGTTTTAACCAGCCGTTATTGTAATCACAGCAATCGAAGTTTCATGTCGATTAGTTTAACAACCTTTAACTAAAGTAACAATTTTTTTTATATTTTTTAAACCTTTATGCTATAATAACAGTTTTAGAGTTATTTCCTTTGTTGTTTAGAGTTAGTGTTTATTGTTTATTTTAATTTGTAGAGTTGTGAAACAACTCTATACATAGGCAAACCCCATTAAATTCATAGAGTTGTAATTTGAAACTTCCTTCAAATTCTTTTATTCTTTGACACTAGAAGCAATATTGTTTTGATATTGTATTACTTTCATTTATTTACAAGAATTTTCAGAGTTTCTAGAAAATTAATAGAAATATTTATTAATAGGTTTTTTGTTAAGTTAAATATTAAAGTTTTAAAAAGAAAACGCATAAAATATAAAGCATAAAATCTAGTTATGTATATGTATTAATTTGTTTTCTAAGTCAAAAGCTAGTTTTTGAAATTTTGGTTCATATAAATTTCGTACATTGGGTAAGGCATTCTCATTACCGAAAAAATGTGAGTTATATACCCGACCTTCATGTTTATTAATGGAGGTTGAAACATATTAGATCGTGATTGCAATGTCTTCCAAGTACCTCTGTGGGTGCCAGGTTAATTTTGTTGGTTTCTTGATTGGTTCCAGTTTTTTAAATTTCGAGACAATGAGATCACAACGATTAGAAATAGCCGGGCATTAGGTAACAAATTTTACTAATTGCATTTCGTTGGAAATAATTTGTGCATGAAATCCATGCATTATTCATTAAGATCTAACAAGTGTCAAAGAAATACAAGGATGCAAAAATTAGATACTAATAATTTTTAATGATTTTCATTTATTATGTACAAGAAATAGAAAGGAGAACAAAAAATGTGATTAAAGTTCAATAGAAATAAAACTGCTTAATATTAACAGGAAAACAAAAACCATATCATAAAAAAAAATATATATATATATATATTCGAAAAATTAATTTAAAAATACAAATAAACGTAAAGATTAAACAGATATAAACATAAATTACTTTGAAAATTTAATTTATTGCATTTAAACAGGAAATATTCTTACATAAACTGAGTAAAAGACATGATGGTGACGATGTGTGTATATAGATGGCATCGTTGTCATCGAAATATAAAATATTTTGTTCGGTGTCTATAAAATTGTTTTCGTTAATATTTTACTTTTTTCAATACATAGAATTCTAACGATTTTCCAAATCTTAATTCCAAATGAAGAAAGACATTAGGATTCCTATTTTTGGAAGATCGTATCTTTATCAGCATTCACGCGATACGGGGATCTGTGTTTAGTTTTTGTGGAGAAAATCGATCACCTAAGCAAGAATGATCTCATCTCTTTAATAATTAATGCATATAGCTAGTCATCTGCAGTACTTCCTCCCCTTCACTGTTATATAACTTGAAATAGTACTCAAATTAGAAATAACTTCAACGTAAAGAATTTCAATCAAGAAAAACCAATCAATTTAAAATTAAAATAAGCAACTCTTTAAAAATAAGAATCAAATAATTTCCACGAGGATGTGTACAAATGTTAATATTAAAAAAGAGTAAAGAAATTTTAAATAAAGACGATAGTTTCCTATAAACATTCGATTTTAGAGAATTGAAACGTATATTTAAGCATTTCTATAAATTAATGGTTAAAAATACATGTATAAAAATCAAATTTTGAATCTTAAATTTTCATGAAGATTTGTATCTTTGTATTCAATTCAATCATACAAACAGGCATTCACAGAATATAATGCTTTTACAAACATACTTAAAAAATACAATGCTTATTATGTTTACTAAGGAATAAATATTTTGCTATACATTATTTCCCATGACCAGCTCGAACAATCACAAAACAGTTCAAGATCAGTCTAGAAGCAGTTAGGAAATGAAAACTTGTGATTTTATCTGCGATTATTTCTAGTAAACTCACGTGCATTTTAATCTAAGAAAATAAAGCGCACCTGACACTCATATGAAATAAAGATTAAATAACAAGTGTTTATACAATATGAAAAAAACTGAACTTTTATTGGTTTTCTGAACAATTGCTAAATTTTTTGATACGTTTATGTCTGGTTGCAAATTATATCATTTACAAATATTAGCTTTACAAAAATAAGATTTCTCTCGGGAGATTTAAATTAGTCAGTCGCGTTACATTTTGAAAAGTTGACAAAAAGTTTTATCTTTTAGATATATTTTTTCAGTAAACATTACACATTTTTTAAGCTAATGTTTTCAAATTTATTTCCACCATTTGATGTTACTCTTTTTACAGTGACTATATCTAGTAGAAAATATTTTGATTAAAAAAAAAAGAGAGACGAAATAAAAAATGTAATATTGTAACACAATATTTGTATTGATAATTCACATTATAATTCACATTCACATTCGTAATTAAAATTTTGAAAATTACAAATCTATATGCACATTAAATAAATAACAAAACTTTTCATTCGAAAATCAAAATTTATCTAAAATTAGTGGTTTCCTTTATTTATTGCCCCCAATTCTTGTTTACCAAGAAGTTAATTCAATAAACAGCATAAAAGAAATTTTATTATTCTTTTGTTTTGAATTAATTCTAAATAAGCGTCTCAATTACAGAGACAATTCTCATGTTTTTCCTTGCTTAAGAAGTGCAATGTACATAAAGTAAGAACTTAATGTACTAGCATTATAAAAACAAATCAGTCTTAATCGGTTACTGCCCCCAATGCTTCTTAGAATAATGAGGAATCTTATCAAAAGTTCTACAAAATCATTTCGTTGAAACACATGTAGGTGTATATTTTTGATCATCTCTCAAAATATATTTAAATTAATCTAATTATTGCAACAATGAAAAACAATTTTTAATTGTCCTCTGTAACTTCCTCATTGGCATCGTCGCGCTAATGGTTGCGCCGTCGTAAAAAAAAAAAGGACGGTCACGAAACTGAATTGATGAATACTGACGACTGTACATACCGTTGATTATTTCGAACAACCACCGTAATATTGTGCAAATACATGCGTTTTGACAACAATGAGTCATAAATCCAGAATCCAGTTGACAGTTAATAAATGACGGTTATCCTTTCGATTGCTCTTTAGATGAGTGAGAAAGCTTTTCATTGGTTTATTTCACATTCATATCAAGGAAAGGGAAGAGGGAGATATCTTAAAATATTTTATTAACAATTCAAAAGTTTTAACAGCCACAATCTATATTTTAGACATCCATTTCTTATAGGTTTATAAAAAGAAAAACATTTGAAAATAATAGACTTTAAAAAGTATCCTATACAGAAAAGCAGAATCACGAATATAAACTTTAAAATAAACATGATTTAAAGATACACAGCGAATAAATGTTAGAAATATTACATTTCACATATTAATATTACTGTTAATCGCATACAAGTATTAACGATTTTCTGCGTTTTCCAGAAAGTTCATAAGTCTACTTTTTTGAATAAGAATTTTTTTTCAAGTTAATTTTTAACAAAAATTAAAACATTTTAAATACAAAAAACAAATTATAATTAATACATTTATTCAAAAATTTTAATTAAATTTATCATAGTAGTTTTAAATAATTTTTAATTCATAAGTTATAAATTATGATAAAATCAACGTATTTTGTCAAAATAAATAGACATAATTAGAAAACTAAAATAATAAACTAGAAATCCAGACTGTAAATTTGGAATACTAAATTAAAATAATGTCAAATAAACATATACAGTTTTCTAATTTTACCAAGGCAAAAATCCATGAATGCAGATATAAAAGAATGTATGACAAAATCTATAACATTTTTTCCCTATAAAATGTCTTAACACATGTCATTATTTTTGAGCGAAAAACTCATTTGACAAATTGCTATCTTATTTCAACTTAAATGTAAGTATAACTAAAAATACAGGAAAGATTAAACATTAAATTATTAGATAATACACAAATTGAGAACAAATTATTCAGGAAAGTGATAATATTTAATTTTAATCAATCTAGTAAAATCCATTAATAACAAAGTATAAATATTATATCTTAACTTTTATTTAAATTATTGAAAAATTTACAACATACCAAACATTTAATAGTTTTATTTTTTTCATCGAAATTATAAATCACATTCTGTTTTTATTCTCAAATAAAAAAAAATTCACAATACAAATATTAATTTAATAAAATATCAAATATTTATTGAATATTCTGATTAAAAATTAAATTTTTTATGTTACCAAATTAAAATTGACTTACTTTCTCATAAAAAATAAATTTTAAGGCCTTAAATATTTTATACTTGAAGATATTCAAAGAAAGATAAGTTATGTATTTAACTTATATTTTTAACACTTAATTTTTGTAAACTATGTGCTCGTAAAACTAACTATGTGCGATTTTACTTACAAGGCGCCTATTAATTATAATATAATTAAAAAATTAGTTGCAATAATTAATATTATTAATTATTATTTTTTTTCTCTAAAAACATTAAAACGTAGAAAAATAATGAAAAAAATAATACATCCGGGACACAAAATATTTCAAATAAAAAAATTATTTATTTAATCTATCAATATTAGAATTTGAAATAATTCCCCGGATGAAATTATGGTTCAAAGATTTCTGTAAGAGAATTTTTCATTAACAAATCTCTTTATCACTTCAAAATAGTTTTAAAAGAAATATTTTTTTCATACATTTAAAATAAAAATTTAACCACCAATAAAAAAAACATGCTAAAATACTGCATTCAAATGTAATGCAACGAAACAACATTTTCAATGAATGATATACAATGAATAAGACTCATTTCGATGCTAAAAAACTTAATCTTCCTCACCTTAGAAATTTCCTCGGACTGATGAATTCGTTGAAACGGAAAAGGAGACCCATCTTTGTTAATATTAGAATTCACAAAACAATTATTATCAATTAGTAAAGCAAAATAAGCCATTACTTTAAAAAAAAAATAATGCAAACAAATATCACTGCATAGCGAATTCAAGCAGTGAAAGCCGCAGCAAATTTCAAGTCACGTGCAAAACCAAGCGGGTGAAAAACTTCTCTAGTAGCAATAGGCAACGGGGTCAGCATCCTTTCCGGAGGAGGATGAGGAAGATGAAGAGTTAGACCAATCACAGAGAAGCATCGCGAACGAAGGGGATCTTGTCGGGGGGCCCCAACAGAGAATTGGGGACTGTTCACTGACAACAGACTTGGGTAATGGCAAATTTATGGGTTTCAGAAAATGCAAAAATTTCTATTAATTAACGTAGATAATTAATGGGCTATAAATAAAATGGTAAAATTTAGAAAGACATAAATTGTTAATGAAAAGTTTCTCATTTCAACAGCAATGGCTCTTTTCTGAACACGAAGGCTGATTCGACAAAAAAATTAACGAGAATGATTAAGTATTGTTTATTCGACAAAAGCAACAAAGATAAAAGAAATACAAGCAAAAGTATTACAGTTCAAACTAAAACTGCACAATTTCGGACAAAACAATAGAAATGGCGTAGAAAGAACTAGTTTTTTGTTTTATTTAGCTAAAAATGTATTTTTTGCGATTCATTTTAAATATCTTCTTCACATGAAAGGCAGTTTAAAATGAACAGCTTGAATTAAATGAAAGCATTTTCTATATCCATAAAACAGCATTGATGCATTTAATTTAGCAAAAAAAAGTTTCATAAATATTATAGATAATTTTAATTTGATTAATTTTTTTTAATTTATTAACAATTAAAATCCAATAAAAAGTCTAGCAAAAAATATTTTGAAAAAAATATATATAACACTAAATTACCATAATTTGTTTCATTTCTTAAAATACGGGAATGAAAGTCAAAAAATAAATTATCAGCAAATTATGTTAGTTTAAAAATAACGCGCGTTTTAAGGAAATACAAAATATCCTTATTTTTTTAAAAAAAAATTACAGTAAGTCTTTCATTTATAATAACCGAAATTTTTATTGAAGTATCTCATATCGAAAAAAAAAAAAGGCTTCACACGTAGACAAAACAGATAAAATAGCCTTTCCTGATCAAAAAAATAAAAAATTCTTTGTTCTTATATTTTATAATACATTGAAACTTTAGAATAATGAGCTATGTGTGCTTTGAAAAAATAAATTCTAAATAAAAATTACAGACAAATCAGCATAAAAACGAAACTACGCAATAAAACATAAAAAGATTTTTCCATAGATACTACCAGTCTCTTGTGGTGAGAATATTCACATTGTCACATAATGTGGCAAAGATTTAATGCATAAGGCTAGTATCCAAGTAACAATTTGGTTTGTCATTTAACGATCATTTTTCTCATATCAGGACTAATTAGTGTTGGGATCTACAGTTTGCAGTAGGTTACGAGACATAAAAACATCCATGCCTAACGTAGAAGTTGAATCAACAAACAACTGAATTAAAAGGCCACCAGTAATCCGGTGGAAGATATTGCTACAGTGTTCTATTACTCACTGCCTTATAGTCAACAAAAAAGCCAAGATATGATCTGGATGACTTTACCCAGATACATAATCTCATGACATCGTTTTACAAACTTGGAAAATACAGCAATGAATAATACGAAAATTAATAATGTATTCAACGAACAACTGTAACTTCTAAGAAAGAAAGCGGTAGACATCAGTTGAACTCATAACACGGCACTAGATATTTCATTTACGTTGGACAAAAAAATGTATTATGGAAATGTGTGATGACTGGTGACAAGTACGGTATGTGACTTTAAAATTTGCTTCTCTCCGTTTACTTTTGGTACTGGAGAACGAAATTTGACTCGTACCTACAGCTTAAATTAAACAGTGAATCACTGCAGTTATCGAAACACAAAATAAGAATCGAACCAAATGTTGAAATGAAGGCCAAAAAGCTTTTTTATCTAAATAGCTTATACCTGTGGTATCAAGAACAGAAGTAGAATCAAGTACTTTTAAAGAGATTTTAGTCTGGAGAACAATCCTAAACATATACTTTGTATAGGAAAAAAAAAAGAACAGAATTTTTTTTTCCCCAGCTTTAACGAAAAAAGATTATACGTGTGGCAGAATTCCCATTAAGAACAATATCATGCAGTATATTTATCATATATTTTAATGACATTATAGTGAAGTTTCCATAAATTAAGGCGACTGTTTATGAGCAATGTGGACGAATAGATAACTATAGTACAATAAGCAAAGTTTTTTTTTTTAAAAAAAAATGAAATATTCAATACATGAATTGACATGTAAAGTCTTAAGAATGTATTCAATCAAATGGTGGTTGTAAGACGATATCGGAAGAAACTTATCAATAGGCCAGCAACTCATCTATACTTACACTACATAAGAGCAATATGAATTATACTGCATCAACTCCTCACTCATTGTTGATTAACATTGACGGAATTTTTTTTTTTTATATACCCAATTGCCAATTCTATAAAATTGGATAAAGGAAAATTTTCCATGTGTTTATTACATGCCATTGTAATAAATATATGGGTGTGTCAATTTTAATTTTTCAATAAATAATTCTTGTCTGGACAGTTTTGCTCTTTTATCTCCTATCATCCAATATTCAAAATGAAATGTATATTCTGACATCATAATAAAAAAAAATTATCTTAGGTATACGGTTCTATTATTCATTTCCTTTAAATTAGATCATTAGATTATAATAAATCAAGTTAAGAGGTCACTTTAAAAAAACCCTTTTGTTCGATTCTCAGAGATATCTTTCACAGATAATCAGAATTAATGTATGTAATTATATACATTCTGATACAAGAATACAAATTTAATATTATATTTTTTATTTTACAGAATAATGTAAATGATTTGGCTAACTGTTACAAAATTTTATATGCAAGCACCTAATTGTATTAAATTATTTTGCTATTCAATGACTCGGAAATAAATCTATGCTATAAAAAATTTAAATCCATACCGAATGTTATAAAAATATTTTATTTGAACATAAAGCTTATTCACACCAATGGAAAGATATCTTAATATTTCAGACATAACAAAATAAAACATTTCCAACATGTCCGCATTATCTATGACGTCAGAGAAATGTTACGTCAAACAGAATGAATTATGTTAACAAGGTTATTAAAAGGAAGTCCTATCTCCAAGGGATTTAAAATCGTTCTTAGTGACCAAATACACATTTTTGTTGGGAAGGGGAAAAATAAAAACAAACTTAAACATTAAATATATTTAATTTATGAAATAAGTATTGTGAATTATTTCTGAGGTTTTGCTACTTCAAATTATTTTAAACTTATTTTTATGAATTTTTGATTATGTGGACGTGTAAAAAAAGTTTTAGAAATACAAATTTTATCAGCAGAATCTTTTTAAATATAATCAAAATGATTTATTTTAAATTTTAATTCAATAATTTTCATTACCTATTTTTTAATCTCTTTGAAGTATTTTAAGTTTCTTTATATCAGTTATTTAAACATTTAATCAATTCTTGAATATTATAGACTGAATAGTTATCCTTAAAGTGCTTTTTTGAAACTCCAAAGAGAAACTTCGAATGTTTTAAGATTTATTTTAATCTAGTTTATTAACCCATTTAGAAATATTTTGATATTTATGTCTAAAATTTCCTAAAAAAATTTTTTTTCTTCATCCCATTTATACTGGGTCATAACAAAAGCAAAATACGTAATCCTAAATTCTAAGAATATACTTTAAATGGTAATAATTTTGTGGGAAAAAATCGGTTAAAATGATGAAGTACTATAATTCCAGTTCTGCAAAATTGCCGGAAAAATTGGCGAATGTTCAGAAAATTTCATAATGAATGAGTTCACTTTTTTGCTGCCATCAGTGCCTAAATTCAACTTTTCAATGATTTATATTCCATTGATTTTATAATTCGTTAATTTTAAGCAAAGACTTTCTACCTTTTTTCTTTTTTTACTATGTGAATTGCATAGACTAGAAATCAAACAGATATCAAATTTTCGACATATCAACCGTCACCGTTGTTGAAATTTCAATTACTTTCTTTATAAAGTATTTTATCTCCAATACGAAACAATATTTTTATCAAAACTTAAAAATCCTCAAAATTTCTTTAAATAAAAAATTACGTTCAAAATCAATAGATTTTAGTGAAAATATTTCACAAGCAATTAACTATATTAATTACAATAAACACCACATGATGATTAATTACGAAACCAGTACGTGATGAGTATTTCACATATTTGTTATTACTTTAACACCGACAGCTTAAGATCTAAGACTGTTGTAAGGCACTTTTCTAATGACCACCGAGTAAGCTGCCAACCGGAAGGCAGAAACGCAATATCTTCGGTTGCGCAACACTGGCTGGAATCGAAGCCGAGATCTTTTGCTTTGAAAAGCACTGTAGTTACTAGACTAGGCCAAAGTTACTAAAATATAGAACTTTTCTTTCTATATTTTATTTATAAATTATAAAACATGCGAATGGAAGATAATCCTAATGTGACACGCGCCATGAAACCATCTGAAATTTAGTATTCAGTTCAATCTATATTGTTGTTGTCAATTAAAATAAATATAAATTATCTGTTTCAAATACTCTATCAGTGCTCTTTTATGCTGACAAAATGTATCGAATAAGTAGTTTACTTTGTTTTCTATCCATAAAAATTAGCGAATTTGAAATCACTGAGTTTATGATCAAACTCAAAATTTATGTCGACATGAATTAAAAATCGAAGAATGGGGAAGATATAAATGAAAGGTTTATGTGTGAAAAATAAAGCGATTACTTATATGCTCTCATGAAAACTAGAATAGAATCATCAATATAGTTTCAATTGTAGAACAAATTGAGATCAAGGATAGTGAAGAATATTAGAAAATTAATGATATAATAAATCGAAGGTTTCATTATTCATTTCATTTAAAAAAGGGCTCTAATATGAAGACTAAAAAGTTTAAATATGCAATTTTTCATTCTTATTTCGGTATCTACAGTACACAAAAAATTATGCAATGAAATTTCGTAAATTTTAGCAAAAGCTTTTACGAAGAAAAAATAAAAAATAAATTGTGTTTATCTCTAAAAATTTTATTCAATAATTCAGGAGAAATAAAATTTTATGATTTCAATAAGTTTATTATTTTTGTCGCTTTATTGGTGCTTCTCCCCCCCTCCTCTATTTTTACAGTAAGTCTCGGGCGAATTAATCTTTAAATAATTCGCCCGAAACCTACAGCTTAAAAGTTATTCCGAATCA
>JAPDSC010064814.1:0-15527 GCA_026290005.1 Latrodectus geometricus
AATAAACCTTTAAACAGATTTTTGATAAAAATCTGCTTAAAGGTTTAAATAGGGTCTACACTGCTGGTTGGTTATAACCGCTGCCATAGCCTCTGCATGAAATCTAAAAAACTTTCAAAGTATCTTGGGTATAACAATCCGTTTCGTTTCCGTATAGTGCCGAAGTTAAGGTGAAGCAGCAGGTGAGGTATGTCAGATCAATTGGCTAGGAACCATAGATTTTCGATTAGCGATAGATTGAAAGAAAAAGCAGGCCAAAAAAGCAGTTCAATCTGACAAGTAAAGAATTCGAACATTTTGTGTCACGTGATCGCGCAATATTTTAATAGAAAACGATTGTTGGCTAGCAATGTACTGGTAATATGTACTAGACGAAAGTGAGAGTGAAATCTGATTCCACTTCAAATTATCAAACCGTCTGCAGGACCGGTGTGGTGATGCGTCACAACAGTTCAGCAGTTTCTTATTAAGGTGTCTACAAATTTGAATCAGATCATGGTAATGTTGCCGGCAGAAGTCGATATTTGACAATGAAAATAATGAAATAACGTAGGTTTTGTCCGTTTTCCATATTTGTCATTCATCGCGCCATTGGCTGAGCAGATGCCGGTGGTTTTGAATCAAGGGTAAACTAAGCAATTGGCGAACATTTCCACTCTGTTGAGGTTATCGATTGGGCTAAAACAATAAGCAATTAATTAAGTATAAATGAATAACTATGATGTACATTAAGAGAAAGCAACGTAACCGTTTATTACTGCATGTTCCACAGTTTTGTTTCGAAGAAAACTGATTTAAAAATGTAATTTAACCAAATCAGGGACTAGGAAAGCTGTTGGGTGATTAGCAGGCTTGAAACCAAGTCTTAACCCTTCTTTGCATAATGGTGGAAATTTCCATCATAACCTATAATGCCCAAAAATTATATAAAAGAACAAGTTCACTTTAAGTTGATCGTGTTTGGATACCTTTTTAATGTCCACTGTCAAAAATAAACAAGTGTCATTATCAGTGAAACGAGCTTAAAGTTGTCTCATTCTGCTGTTTGTTGTAGTTGCAATAAACGTATGATTTCGTTTATAATTTTGTTTTATTATATTAGAGTTTCTATTGTTAAAAAATTGAAAATGAGTGGAAGAAAGGTTTGTAACACGTGTTTCTGTTATTTTCCTCTTTTATTTCTATTTAGTAGTAAGCTAATGATGTAACTTTGGATGATGATGGAAATTTTTAGCATATTGTTTTTTGCTAAATTTATACTATAAATATATACTAAGATTTTTTTAAACATTTTTCCTTTAATTTTGAACATGAATTATATCAACTTGATTTATTTCACCAATAAAGAAAAAATCATGCAAAGAAGGGTTAATAGCAGAAACCATTGGTTTCTCAAAGTGCAATTTTTAGGACCTGGAACCATTTCTTATAGTCTAAAAATAGACTGTTTTGACTCATCTTTTCTAAGAAACACTTAGAAAACTTACTTCCTTGACAAAACATGTGAATTTGAGAAGTAAAAACTAAAATCGGGAAGTGAAATTAAAAACTAGTCTGTCAAATTCTTGTGCTAATAATAATAAATTCATAAAATGTACCCAACCAACTAGCATACTTTGAGCATCTCATTCTAAGAGGGCGCACATTTTTAGTCCTCCTAAATTTCTTTGTGTTTGTTATTTTGTTTGTTCCTATGTAGGTTGTGTTGTCAGTAATAAATGTTATTTATTGTAAGAATTGTCTTCTGTTAATAGTCTGATATCACAAACATATACCAAAACCCGTATCCTTAAGCAACAACATGTATATATTGGTAAATTGGTAGCAGCTTGGCTATCTTTATGGGATCAATATTGCTAATTCTGACAAATTGGGGAAATTTTGGCTCCCATTATAGAACCAATATTGAAAATAAAAAATAATGAATAAAAAACTTGGATTCAATTATAGGTCCCTTATTGAGTTTATCTTGGCACGTTATAACGTGCCAAGATAATGTATATATACATTGAATAATGTATATATACATTGAATGTATATATACATTGAAAAAAGAAAAATTGATGCCCATTATTTGATTTATCTTGGCAAGATTCCCAATATTAGATGAATTTTTTTTAGCTGCTTGGGAACCAATGAAGATTGATATTTAACCTAACAGCTCTAAGACACCAAAATATGAATTTCCCTATTCTTTAAAAACACTTTTGCTCAACTACTGACATGACAATTATGACTCAATTTAAAAGATACCAACTTCAATTAGCCTACCTGTATGCTCACAAGCGAATGATTTATATAACAGTTAAGCAAACATAATAGAACCGTGACTTTTGCAGGGAGTGGGTAATATAGTATACGAAAAAGAAATGAATAGCACAATATTTCATTCTCTGATATATCCAGTTTTTCTTTGCTTTCCAATAATTATCTTTGCAGTCTCTTAACCTGCAGGAGATAAAGACAATTGTGCAAGTCATATACTCACACGGTTGAGAATTTAATTTTTGAAGAAGGAATCATACAAATGGAAAACACCAGCTTATTCTACAGACATAAACCCAATAGAACATGTCTGGCCCATCCTAGGAAGGAAAGTTGCTGGCCCTCTACTATTCCAACAAATTCGCCAAGAATTGGGAAGAATTATTATGAAGAAACTAGAAATAATACTAAAGTTTTTAATTAACTGTCTTATTCATTCCGCACCTCAAAAGTGCTTAAAGTAGCTGGTTAATTCTTTATTAAAAACCATTTTCATTGAAGAATTGTTTTTATTATTTTCTTAATTTTTCTTATATAGAAAATTCTATTTTTTTTTTACTAGTTTATTCTAATCCCCATACATTTTTTGCAATCAAACATATACATTTATTTACCTATAGCCTACCATGTCTGTTGGGCCGCCCAACCTGTCTAGGGGTTAGCATAACTGACTACGGATGGGGAGGACCTGGGTTCGAATCCCGGCTTGGGCATGGATGTACTTTTCCTTTCTCTCTCTGTGGGTCTCTTGTCCTTTCCTCAGATGATGGATGAATGTGGCTCGTTCTATAAACGTTTTTGTGGTGGTATGGAGTGGGCCATGCTACTCGTACCTCCACGACTTGGTTCACAGGTGCCCACCGGGTAACGATAAAATGAGTAATAGTTTTTGGCGTTGTTGTGGCAAATAAGCTAATGTACTTACTTGCTCAAGGGTTCCCGCCATTAGAAATAAAAAAAAAAACATGTCTGTTGAGCAAGAATTGATTATCTAAGCCAGGGGTCTTCAAACTTCCAGCCTTAAAGTCATATTATTTATTCCAATAAGTTCAAAGAGCCAAAACCTTTAAATTTTTCTGCCATTATCTATAATTTCTTGATTAGCTGCCGAGTACGAGCTCTGAGCGAGCATACACTTGCTGAGTTCGCTGGTTCAATTACTACAATTACTATTGTGCGTATTGATATGATCGTGACACCCTCTAGTGTCACGATCATATCAATACGCACAATATCTAGTGATCAAAAGTTATCTAGTGATCAAAAGCAGAAATAAGTAAGTAATGTCCTTTATCGTGGACAAATAGGGTTAGCAATAGTTTCAAAAGCGCGCAGTAACAATTAAACATTCGTGAAAAACCTCACTGATTCGAGAACGTCCTGGTAAATTCCACCAACATCCCTTAAAATAGTTATTCCGGTGGTGATGATTTCACTCATTTCGAGGTATCAAAAATTCGAATACAAAGCCGCGACCACTACTCAGTCTACCTAGGGTAGACAAAGGAAGAAAAACTGTGTCTATTGTAAGGTAAAATAGTGTGTAACCCCATTTAAAAGACCGATCTGACAAAAGCGCGTATGTAACTGTATTTTAATTTAACTTGTAATTTCTTTCTGTGATTTACAAATATGGAAAAGAAGCGGAAAGATAGTGAATGCAGATCATTCAAAGATAAAGGAATTTTCAGTATTTAGTGATTGAGTCTTGTAATCAGGTAATATGTTTGATTTGCAATGAAACCATTACTGTTCTTAAAGAATATAACATTAAATATCATCATGAAACGAAACATTTTCAAAACTACTCAACGTATACAGGAAATTCGCCAACAGAAAAACTTAAAATTTTGAAGCTCGGATTTAAATTGCGACAATATTTGCTTACGAAAGTCAGTACTGAACAAGAGGCTGCAATTCGTGCCAGCTTTCATGTGGCTCTTGAAATCGCAAAACGTGGAAAACCCTTCACCAATGGAGAAATGATCAAAGAATGTGTAATTCCATTAGCCACAGAAATGTGCTTTAAATAGGTAAGTTTATATAAAACTGTTAGTTTGTCAGCAAACGCCGTATCTTGAATGATAAAAGACTTCGCAGAAAATATATCATCTAACTGTTTGACAAAAATGAACATCTTGAGTGATTTTCTCTGGCCTCTCATGAGGTAACGGAGGCGTCAGATGCAGCTCAGGTGTTGATCTTTATTCGAGGAGTAAATAAGTGCACGAAGTGTATGAGGAGTTTCTTGATATTAGCACGGCTACTTAGGAAGATATTTTAAAGGGAGATGACAATGTCATCAATAAAAATAACCTGCCATGGCAAAAGTTGGAATCTATTACAACTTATGGAAGTGAAAACATGTGTGATAAAAATGAAATAATGGTTGCCCTTTGTCAAAGGCAGTAAAAAATTATGTGGTTCCAAACCATAAATCTTATACTGTATCATTCATCAACAGTATTTATACGGAAAATATTAGTACTTATCTGAAGTTCTAAAACCAATCATATCAGTTATTAATTTCATCAGATCCACTGGACTAAATCACCGACAATTCAGCGATTTTATTGAAGATATGGGAGAAAACGATTTACAATTGTATACTACCGTATGCTGACTTAGATACGGAAAACTCCTGCGGTACTTTTTTAAACTTCGAGCAGCACAGATTGAAAATTTTTTGAGTGAAAAGCATCACCACCTCCCTGAATTACAAAATAGTAAATGGCTGCGAAAGTTAACATTCTATGACAATTCGACAAAACATATGAACGGACTAAATTTGAGATTGCAAGGAGAAAAGTAGCTTTTCCCAGATCTTTAAACTAATATTAAATCATTCCAGCAAAAAATAATATTGTTTGAATCTCAAAAACGTAAAAAATGTTTCATATATTTAGAAACATGTGAAATATTCAGCTTCACTTCTAAGATTGAGTTGCCCAATGGTTTTGTAGTCGAAGTTTTAAGTACTTCGAAGTTAAATTTTGATATTCGTTTCTCAAATTTTGATGTCATTGCAAATAAAATTAAGATAATTTAAAATCCTTTTGATACTAACATTGAAACTCTAGCCCCAAAACTTCAAATGGAAATTATCGATTTACAGTTTAGTCATATAATTAAGAACAAGTATCAAAATAAATCTTTGTTGGAGTTTGATAAATCTTTCACTGATACAAATTAATAATTTACCTAAATTTGCTCTTGGGATGTTTTCTGTTTTTGGTGCTACTTACTTGTGTAAAAAAGCATATTTCAAAATGAAGTACACAAAGAATGTTCTCAGACTTAAGTTAACCGATGAGCATCTGAAATCTCTTTTAATAAAAGGTACCTGTAAAATTTATCCACTACTACAAAATAATATTGTCAGTGAAAAATCAGAATTACATAAAATTCTTTAGTGTTTTTTTTTTTACAAGTAGATATCCCGCGCTTTCATTCGCGGTAGTTTAATATTTCCGTTCCTGAGGTATTTTCAGGATAAAAATCACGTTCGATTCAGGATATATAAATTCAAAACATCGATATGCATAAATATGCGATACATTTTTCTCCAATATAGCTACCGTGGATAACCACGGGATACTGACTAGTTTATAATGTTAGTGGGATTTATTTTTAAATTATTAGATACTTGCTATGGTTAAGTTAAATTCTCTGCGTATAATGTTTTCATTAAGCTTTATTTAGCTAGTAAATACAATTCGATTTATAATCATTCTAATTTTTTTATTCAACTTATTACATGTACAAGAAGCTATTCACTGTCACGGTCTGGATTGATGACATTGGTGGACCAGATTTGGCTCGCGGGATATAGTTTGGAGACCCCTGATCTAAGCAATATTCTTAATATTCTTCAATTTGAAGTGAGCAGTGTATTCTCATACCTTTGATCTTGAAGCTCCTAAGACGTTACACATTGTATTGATTTGCTCGATGTCACAGAAAAATCTGCTTGTCTTTTATGATTTTTGCACATAGTGTTGATAAAATCTGAAGTATTAAAACTATGTGCAGAAATCATTCATTTTAAATTCATTTTGAAGCAATGTATTTCTTTTCATTTCTATAGTTCATTTTGAAGAATTATATTTTTTTTAAGAGAAAAAAAAATCTCATTGTATTCTTATAAAATATTATGGTTTGATTTGTGGGAAAACTTGCTGTTTTAAAAACTCAAATTATATAAAGTATTGAAATATACAGTTCAATGCCTTTTGATCAAATTTCAGAACCTTTCCGTATTAAGTTACAATTATAAAATTTATTATTACATTAGTGCATTATAACATTTAAGTCACAATCAGAATACATTTAGATTGTATGTGAAAAGAAAATGATTAAAATGACATTTAATATTTATAATTTTATTTAAATTAAAATTTGGAATAAAATTGTCAAACATTCATTGGCAACAAAACTCTTTGCGCGTAATACAATTGTTGTTTTGTTTTCGTTTGAAGATTTTGTTGTTTGAAAATTTGGTTAATTTATCTTCTTTTTTTTCAAATTTTTAGTTCCTTTGTTTTATTTATGTGATAAATTAGTGATTGTGCTATATTTTTAAACAAGATTTTTATAAAGTGTACTTAGAATAGACGTTTATACGTTTAAATATGTATTTAGTTTGCATATTTGAATATGAAAAAAAATTGAAATAAGATTATTGAAATCTGGTATATATATTGCATTTCATTAATATACTTATGTCTGTAAATTTTATTATAATATAATTTTTTGAATAAAATCTTCATAAAATTCATATTTGTTTGCAGCTGTTACTCAAATTTTTAAATATATTTCTCAAATCATACAAGTACACTACTTTTTTATTCTATTATGTATGTACAAATCATACATACTATAATGAAAAAGTAGTGTACTTGTATGATATAAGAACCTTTATTTTGCCAAATAAATGCAATTAACCTTTTTTTAAGCAAGTTTTGTGTTAAGAAAAAGGTAATTTTTGTTTAAATTTGAAAAACCTATTTATTTAATCCTTAAACCTCTATATATAAGAAAATAAGTGTAGAGGATAAGCAGTGCCTATTACAACTTTCAGAGGGATTATTTTTTAATATTCACAAGATGCCATTCTAGACATAGAAAACTGAATATAATGTTTTGAATCCTGATCTCCATTTCTTCATATGTTGCTTTTTTTTCCATTTATTAGTTAGGGAGATGAGAAATTGTAGTGTAAACAGAAATTTGTTTGCTTACCTAATTATGTATCTATTCTTATTTAAGATACCTTTCTAAATACTTATTTTGATACTTATACACTAGGAAGACTACGAAGTCGATATTTGGCGATGAAAATCCTCATTTGCCGGGCTAACATAATTTAAATAAAATTTACACACTACTCTATTTTAGCAGCCTCTATAACATTTGGGTTAATTTTCAGTGAACGGTAAGCTCCTTGTACGATACGCATATATACAACGGTACGCATATATACAATTATAATTAATTGTATATAATATTGTATAAAATTATATTATTTCTATAAAATAATTTAATTTTGTATTACATAATTATATTAATTGTATATTTATATTAATTGTATAAAAATAGCATATGGTACACTGGCATACAGCCAAACATTTGTTAGTACTTGGTTTTTTTTTGTTATTATTATTACAATTATAATTAATTGTATATAATATTGTATAAAATTATATTATTTCTATAAAATAATTTAATTTTGTATTATATAATTATATTAATTGTATAAAAATAGCATACGGTACACTGGGATACAGCCTAACATTTGTTAGTACTTGGTTTTTTTTTGGTGGTCATATTATTTTTTCCAGTCTCCAGTTTTGGAGACATATCTAGGTGGTAGTCTTCATAGTACAGTACCCCGTTAATCTGCGCTTTAGGTCCCCTACTCTGCCAACTTGACGATAAATGCAGCAAGTGTGGTAACATATTTATCCCTAATGAGCTCTTTATGGCAACCTCCAGAGGAAATAATTTGAAGCGCTTTTTTGTGCATGCTCATTAATTGGTTTTTTTTCTTTTAGCATTTTCATTGGTTGTTAATTAGTTTCAGTTTGAAAAATTGGTTATTTTCATTGGTTGCTAATTGCTTTTGAAAATCGTTAAAAATCATATTCCATCAATGCCATTGGCAACAGCGATTTTGAAAATGCGCCAAGTACGGGACCCACAGCACACTTTCGCCAAGTTGGCAGAGTAGGGGACCTAAGGTGCATTTTCACCAAGTACCCTTATTTTTATATTATTTTCCTTACTGTTTGAATCTCAATGTTTTTATTAAATTTTGTTAAAATTTAAGTTTTTTTTTTTTTTTTTTTTTTTTTTTTTGGGGGGGGGGGATATATAGCATATTTTTGTATTTATAAAAATCAAGTATTTAACAGAAGATGGCCGCCTACTGTGTCTAGTGGTCAGCATTCCTGACTGTGAATAGGGAGGTCTGGGTTCGAATCCCAGTCGGGGCATGGATGTACTTTCTCTCTCTTTCTCCTGTCTTGTCCTTTCCTTGTATGAATGAGTTGTGAATGGTTGCCTACCCTATAAACGAGTTCCTATGGCATGTGTGTACTGAGGAAGTCGGACTCCACACCCAATTGCGGTTCAGTTGAAAGAGTGGAGCAGCGCACCCATACTGCCAGTCTTGGCTGGCACTCGACAAAAAAAAAAAAAAAAAAAACAGAAGATGAATATACTTGTTTTATTACCTAAACAATTAATTAATTTAGATAAATAATTGTTTAGGTAATAAAAAATAATAGATTTAATCCTCTATTTGGACAAGGTTGACATAGCCTTTCGTCCCTTCAGTGGGTGGATAAACTGAGTACCAAGCATACTTGGGAACCAAACATTAAGGATGTGACATTAGGCTGACTATCTAACTGGGACCTTTACTTCACACTCTAGGGTCTTTGGTCATCAAAACCGATTGGGTAGTACAGTAGTGTTAGCTCCCCATATGGGCTGTCTTGTCATTGTGTGGTAGTAATAAATGTTTTGATGATAAAATAATTATTTTGCCCTTAATTTTGGTTTTTAACTGTCAGTTTAATATAATTTAATTTATTTTTCAGAGAAATGCTTGAAATCTTTGCTGTATATGGAAGAATCTTGATCATAGCTAGTTATATAATATCAGCCAGTACATTTCCATACAAATGTATTCATGATGATATATCTCTGAAAACTATTTCAGCCAGTAATATGAGCGAAAGAGGAAAGCGGAGTATAGAATTTGAGCCTCTCCATATTTATGTGCATAAACAAGACATTGACTCAAAATTTCCTGAAAATATTCTTCTTAACATTAATTTTGCTTTGCAAAGAGCCATTGATTTTATTTCAGAAACAATACAAGGTTTGTGATGATTTAATACTATGTGTTATATAGTTTAAGTTAACCTAAAATATTTATTAAATTATTAATTAAGTTTGGATAATTTCATATTCTATCTCCTCATTTAAAATTTCCTTCAAATATATCACAAATAAAAAGTTGTATTTTATAGTTATTTTTTTTAATCAATTTGTCTATATATAGCTAGAATTAGCATTGATGGATGTTGAATTTATGCAAAATTTTTACATGAAATGGGATTAAGGTGGTGTGCGTATTGTTCTGTGATTATTTCATTTAAAATTTATAATATAAAAAAGATATTTAACTGAAAAAATTTTATAACATTTGGTTTGAACATTTCAGTTATTTTTCAAGTATAATTTTTCCCCCCAGCAAATTATCAAATATTAAGTGATTTATATCATACATTAATTAAACTGCCTCATAATAAAAATCTAATACTTAAATCTTATTATTAGGCATTTAAATATTTACAGCTCATAGCCTTTGAGTGAATTTTTCATAGATTTTGGCCATATTCACAAACTACCAAAAATAAAAAAATGAAAAAATCTGCCTTTATAAATGTAAGTGAAAAAAGCAGAAGGAAAAATCTTGAGTTCAGTCCATACCACTGGTAAATGAAACCAGTGTTAGGGACTGAACTCAAGATTTTTCACTTTGAAGAACTTGGTGATATTAGGATATGCTGTGTTCTAATTTATACTTAAATGTTTCGTGATACATAATTTATAATTATTCTTTTGTAATTTTCAATTATAATAGAAGGTAGGAAAGTCATTGAAAAAGTGGGCACATCAAGCAATTAAGAGTGGAATGTATGTATAAATATTTGAATCAATTTATGATTTTCTTACAATGAGAAGTATGAAAAATTATAAAATGTATGATTAAGTTATTTGTATATTTTAACATTAATTTTGCTGTGAAATCAGATTTAACTGTCAATCAAATATTTTAATGATTTTTATAAACAATTTTTTAATTTAATTTAGTTTTTGTCATAAATATAGTTTTCTAATGTACATAATTATATATATTTAAACTTTTTTACTGTTAAAGAAATCAGTTCATTTAAATAAAGTTAATTAATGTGAATCAGTATTAATTTGTTTTCTTTACTCATAATATATATATACATAATGGCAAATATGAAGAAGTGTTAGTAACCACTTGCAGTGTTATCAATTATTACATGTAGAATGAACAAACCCATATACATAAAAAAATTCTATCCATAGAAGCACACAATTGCCATGCCAAAATTTAATTCAAATGGTTCTTATTTGTTGTTGCCTTACAACTACATTTGTTACTGTGATGTATTATTTTATAATATCGAAAAATATGATTATTTGTGAAAATGTTTGTATTTTCAGTCAGACGGTCCATAAATCCTTTTCTTTTGGAACGTGAAAGTTGCTCTCAAAAATGGATGTCAGGTCTGAACAAAGGAAGGTTAGTTATCACAATATCTTGGTTAAGCATTTATATTATATATATTCAATGGTTATATCATATTCAATATAACTATTAGTAACTAAAGTGTCTATGAATACCGCTGTCTTATTGCTAAATCTATCAGTTATATCTATAATATCAACATTACTAAATTATTAAACAGAAAGCTTTTTTAACCATAATATTTAAGAAGATTAATTAATAATAATTAATAATAATGATAAATAACTAGAAATTTAAAACTTCAAAATGATTTTATAATTATATAATCATTATCAGTATAATCATTACTTCTTTTATAATAGTAAATCAGTATAATCATTACTTCTTTTATAAAGGAAACAATATTGTTTTTTGGCTTCATTTGTTTTGTTCAAAATAAAGAAGAATATTTTGAACCAGCTTCTAATTAATTAAATTGTTATACTTTTGCCAAATTAACATTACATTAATTATTACTTTTATAAAATCCTGTTCTAAATTTGTAGACAATAAAATTTAAAACTATTTATAAATGATGGAAAGTTAATCTCTAACAATAATAATTACTCTTTCTTTTACAGATTATCTAAATTTCATAAAAATTCTACTCTGTGAATCTCCAGTAATCTTAATATATCCATGAAAAACTTGTCACTATTTTTGAAAATCTGCTAAAAATTATCTTAAAGTTTGTTAAAATCAGAAAGGATTCTAGATTACTGAAAACGGAGTCTTGGAATTTATTGGGTTGTTCGGAAAGTTATTTCGTTTTATATGAAAATAAAAAAAGTATAGAGAATAAATATTTTAATGAATTTTATATTGTCAATTCTAGCTCAATAACTTTTACCATCTTTCTGACTGTAGTATGTTTTCATACATAAAATGATTAGTTTTCACTAGAAAAAACTGATTCAGGTGGGAAAAACGAAATGACTTTCCGAACAACCCAATAAAACAACATTGTAAACTTTAATAACTTTACAAAGTTTATTATTTTTGCTCTAAAATTAGTATACTATCATGACTATTAATGTCTAAGCTGTTGGCTAGGGGTTAGTTCTGGCCTTCGATTCAATAGTGTGAATTTGAATTCCATGTTGGGCCGATTGCTTGTAGTGGTTTGAATACCACTTTAACTGTCTACATGAAAAATAATTAGACTGAAAGTCTATTATTCTTCATGTAGCGCAAAGAATGACTTTTGAGTGACAAACTTAAATTTATACCCCTTGATGATGTTAATAAAACTACCAATTTTTTAATATATTCAGTTTTAGCCATATATTTGAGAAAAATAAGTGAACAGTTTTAGTTAGGTTTAATCTATCTAATAAGTATTTGAAACTTAATGATCAAATATACAAGCTAATTAATGGTATATGAATGGCCACTAATTTTAATTTAAATATCTTTATTTTATATCTACTTAAGAAACTAAATTTATTGGATTCCATGCAAATATTTTATAATTGTAAATTTATTAGATACATCAACAATTTTGAAATCAAAATTTTTTAACTCACACTTTATCACTGGAATTTACCTAAACTCTAAAAAATAACAAAATTATATCAGGTAACTTGAATGCAAACTACCTTGGTGTCAACATATATATCACATAAATAATATTTATAACTTTAAAGTATTTGATAAAAAGAAATATTTCAATTTCAGAATCATTAAATTTGTAATTTAGAATATTTAAAAAATGAATATTTGCAAAAATCACTAATAAAATTATCAAATATAAATTATAATCAAGTTAAGTTCCATTTTAATAATTTTATTACCAGTACTCAGTATTTTAAATAAAGTTTATTTAATAAAATAATTCTATTATTTCTATTAATTTTTCCAAATTCTTTACTCAACTAAAATTTCTATAAATTAAATTTTAATATTTCCAGTCTAATTAATTTGCTTTACTAATTAATTAGTATAATAATAAATAAAGATAATTTGTACAACAAATTATCTTTATTCGTTTATAAGATTAGAGAATTTAGGCACTGATCTTTCGCTTGATGTTGAAAGGTCAGAACTCAATGAAAACTTATTCTTAAAGCCTTTTCAATGTTAATTAGGAATGTTAGCCATTCTTTTATTAGTATTAATAATTAAGGAATTCTTACTAAGATTTTTAAAAATTAAAAGTTTCTTGTTTGATTTTTTTAGTTTATTTATTAATTTTTCTATTTTTACACTGCTGAATTTGACTGTTGTTCAATTTTAGTTACAATCAAATATTCTTGATGTTATTATGAAAATATAATACTATCATTTTTATGAATTTTTTAGAATATAAGTATTTTTATTCTTTTCCATTATTCATTTTCATTTTATAATATAATGTTTTAACATAACATATTGCTTACTTCAATCGTCTAGAAGTATCTTTCTAATATTTCTTTATTAAAAAATAATTATAATTAATTTATGTTCCAATGTAATCTTGTCATTTCTCAGTTAGTTAATTTTTTAATATTCAGTTTTAATATTTTTTAAATCTTTTGAATTTTTGTTTTTTTATATTTTTATTTTCTAGTTATGGATTACTTTTTGTATTTTTTATTTCTTTAATATAATCACAATTGCAGTTAATTATTATCCTAGTTTCTGAGAAACTTTTGCTTTCGATTTTCCGTTTCAAGTTCATAATTTCTTTTTTATTTGTTCAAAAGTGCTTTGAACTATGTATTTGAATAGTATTTGTTCTTAACTACATATTTTGGTGTAAATTTCTACTTGTCTGCTGTTCTGATGGTAGGGACAAGTTTTTTAGTCCAATTTTTTACATTTTTTTCTGTTTTAAAATCCATTTTCATTCCTTTAAAGTGATTTTCTTTTTAATCTAAATAATTAATCTTGTTATTGAAAACTTCTCATATTTTCAAAATCTTCTGGTTTGTAGTTCCTTAGTTGCACTATATTTTCATTTATTTCATTAAAAAATTTATATTTTTAATTATTTAATGTTTATTCAAAGTAATAATATATATATCATGTATTTGGGTATATACTTGGTTTAATGACATTTAATGCTCATTTCTTTTACTAGTTGTCATGGGTGTAAAATTCCATTTTTCAAAAATTTTTGAGGTAATATGTTAATTTAAAAGTGTTTTTCTATAAATAAGTATTATTGAGAAAAATTTGAAGAACATTTTTTAATGTCTCTTGATTTTTATTTAGCTATGTTTAAACGTATTTTTATTCTATCAATAAGGAATAAAAAAATTTTTAATTAATGAGCAAGAAGTTTTAAAATTAAAAGTACTCTTTTAATTTCTGAAAACTCGCTTCTTTCTTTAGATTTTGTAACTGTTTAGTTTTATTGAAGAGGTAACATGTCATCCTATTTTAAATTCTTGTAAATTGTTTTATATATATATAAATATTGATTCAAGAAGCACACTTTGGATATAGGTAGAATTATATCTACATACATGTTCACTTTATATAAAGTCACAAAATTCGAATATTTTACTCATAGAAAGCAATGATGCAATAAATAAAGTATGCATGAATGAAAACAAGTGTTAATCATAGCTTTATCAGAGGGTGATGACAGTGGTAACACAATTGTATGATTTTTTTGATAAGTCATGTACCTAAACATCATGTTGGAGCATCCCAAAACCATTCAAATGAAAAATGGAGAAGTATAACAAAAAGTAGGAGAGGTATAATAATAAATAACTGTTGCTCTTGGATAGTTCATGCTTGAAATCACTAATACACATTTACTATAAATATCTACTTCTTTACAGGTGTTCAAGAAAGAAATCAGGTCCAGAATTTTGTTCTATAAGAAAAACAGATTTCATAGTATGTAAATATTATGCTTAAATTACAATGTTTTGTCATATGTCAATGTATTTTATTAAACAATTTTTTGTTTTAGATTCCTAATCAATATTTAAACAAATTAGAAGTTTTTGATAATAAAGCATTGGATCCCATTTTAACAATTGAAAAAGGAAGTGGAGTGCAAGATTCAAATTTCATTCTTTTTGTTATTAGTAAAACAACCTCATGGTGCAGCAAAAGTGTAAGCATAAATATTATTATGGATTATGCAGTATATTTTTTTTAATTATTAGTACTGATGCTGTATTAAATTAATACTTTAAAGTCTTCTATTGTATATCTCTGTTATTATGTGTTTTTAAGTTTCTAATTCTGTCTTACTCACATGGATTTAATATTTTAAATTATAAATTTTGATTTGTTATTTTAATACAATTATAAATTAAAATTCTCTTTTTTTCTATTTAAAGAAAAATAATATAAATAAGCTAAATATACTTTTCAGATAATTAACATATTTATATTTTATATAATTTTAATGCAAATGTATTTTTATTCAATTTAATTACTCAAATTTTTTTTTTTTTTTTTTTTTTTTTTTTTTTTTTTTTTTTTT
>JAPDSC010064816.1:5623-23420 GCA_026290005.1 Latrodectus geometricus
TATATATATATATATATATATATATATATATATATATATATATATATATATATATATATAACATCTTCAAAATAATAAGAGCACATAAAATGATTTTAATCAATCATTTCAGCTTAATATAAAACCTATAAAAATTCTAGATGATATTAACAATATTCAATAGTAATTACAGCTCATTGTAAGAAATAGAAAAATGTCAGATAATCAAAGTCATTAAGTTTTTTTTTTAAATCTTGTCTTCAATGCATGCAATTAATTTTGATTAAAGTATTTAAACAATATATTATGACTATTCTGAAAAATTTAATAAAACAGTTTAAAATATAAACTAATATCTTCTGAAAAATTATATAAGCTATAATTGAAATTTTTAAATTATGCTTGAGAAGGAAGAAAATATAACTGTTAATTTTGAGTTCATTCTTCTCACAAAAAATAAATATTTTTTCAATAAGGTAATATTTTGTGATGTTTAGTAATCTAACCATTGTTTCTGGTAAAAAAACCTAATTAATTATTACCCATACAGAAATGATAACATGTAAAATTTTCTGAAAGCTTTAATTAAAACAATTAGTGAGCAAGATAAGTTATTGAATATTGTATAAAATTTAAGTTGCATTCAATATTTTCAGAGAAGTTGCAATGCTTCATGATAAGAAAAATAAAATCTTGCTCATCAAAATAAGCTTATAAATTATGAAGTTTTATTCCTTATAATAAATTAATTTCTAGGTTATAAAGTTAAGTATCATTTATTGCATTGAGATTTAAGAGTATTAAGATATCAGCATCAATTTAATTCATCATTTTCAACATTTCAAAGCTACTTCCACGCAATCCAAGCAGGATGTAAGCTAATCAAATTTTACAAAATTTTCTTTTCTAAAAGTTGATGCTGAAACTACTTTACAAAACATGTTGAATAATAAAATTAAAGGAATCAAATCACAAGCTCCAGAACAGATTTCCTCATATTTAGCTTTTGATGTTACTGGCAAGCTAAAACTTTGATGATGAAACAGCAAATGTAATACATAATCAATAAATTTTTTTTATCCATTGATTGTTTTATGAGATTCTTTATTACTTTTTTAACATTAATAGAACCAGTAAAATCTTGTGAACAGGCATGAATTTGGCTTGCTTTTCAATTTTCAGGCCAACCTAAATTATAACACTCTGTGCAATATCCAGTTTTCAAAATCTATATTGCATTTGAACTTGAAATTTCAATATCACAAGCTTGAGATATTTTCAATTTCAAATATTAAATTTTGACAATTTTACTGTAATTACTTACCACAAAAATAATATAAGACTAATTACTAGAAACTAATTTCACTTATTTTACAAAACAAATATAAAATAACAATAAAAATCAATACTACTATAATACTTTGTCAGTAAAATATACATAATATATTTTTACAGTTTTTTTCTTTTAATTAATCAAAAGAATACAAATTATACAAATGCACACCATATAACAATTCCCCAAGCAAATATTAACAAGTGTGCCATAAATCTAAATCAATAATATACATTTTTAGTAAAACTCAGATTTTAATTAACAGAGCAAAGGTACCATAAAAAAACATCAGTATAAATAGAATTCAACACTAGCAATACATAAGCAATAAAACTAAATCAATAATATAAGTCACAGACATTTTTTTTCATAAAACCTTTTGTTTTAATTAATCAGGCAGTGCTGCACACCTTAAAAAAATAGAAGTATAAATGCAATCTAATATGAAAGACAATAGGGCCATAAAGATAAATTAATTACATAAAAACACATATTTTATGAAAATTGGGATATAATTAACTGGGCTGTAGTGACCTCTTTAAAAACATCAATATTAACACAATCTAGCTTGGCTAACAACAAGACAATAAAGCTAAATCAATAACATAAAAAAACATAGTCTTATAAAAATTTGAGTTTCTAATTAACAAGTGTTACAACTCACAATAAACTTAAATACATATGCCAAATATATCCATATGATAACTAACAAATCACCTGAATTATTATATAACAGCTAACATAACAGTCAATAAATAAAACTGATTACCAGCAATTTCAATCAAATAACACTTAAAGTAAAAGTACTCACTAAATCATCACTTGTAAAAAAATTAAAAAAAACTTTTAAAAAATGCAAATTCAATTTATACTAATTTTAGAGTAGAAAGAATAAGGTTAGTGACCATATTTTTTCCTTGCAACACTAAATTTCAAAATTTTCAATATGATACACATTCAAAACAAAATATGATCAAATCAAAAATGCTTACATTTCATTCATAAAAAATAGCATAGCAAAAGCTTCAAGGACTATTACAGCTGCAAAAAAATTTCTAGCATGTAAAAATCAAGTTTCATCATGAAACCTCAAAAACTCCTATAATCTACTGGTTTAATGCATTTGACACCATTCTGATTCATAGGATTTAGCCATAGCAGATTTAATAAAAGTATTTTTTCTCTACAATCTTTCCATTTTATAAGATTGTTGATTCGAATTGTTATTTCCTCTCTCATTAGTATCATTATGTAGGGTGCTTTTTTTAAAATGCCAATAGCAGTGCTTGATTAATTAAAAATGAATATTTTTATAAAAGACCAATTAATTCAATGAGAAATGAGTGAAACTATTTTATTATAATTCCAAAGCATATTTTCTAATATATAATGAAATGCTTATTTTTGCAATTATTTGAGAAACCTTGTTGAGAAAGAGGAACAGAATAAAAATGCTTGAAATCATGTAAAACCACAATTTCACTTAATGTGAAAATTCTAAATCAATTTAATAAAATATTTAATGTCACGGAAACTGCATGCAATTTTAAATACATTATTTATGTTTTAAATAAGGGAATTATTCTGGAAGATAAAACACCATACTATCTATTGAGATAAATTTTTTGTGTTTCCTTTTATAAATTATTATATTTTTAATTTATATAATATATAATAAATTATTATACTTTTCTGTGGGTTTTACAAATTTATAAGTAATATAATAAAATAATATAATAAATTATTATACTTTTCTGTGGGTTTTACAAATTTATAAGTAATTTAACGTATTTGTGTATTTAATATCATGTAAATATTAAATATTTATATATCTTATAATTTATATACATTACATTATATATTAAATTAATATTTTGTTAATATTAAATGAAAATTGGAGATTATGTATCTAGGATTTAAAAACATTACTAAGAATTAGAACACTGCATTGAGCACCTATATTGATTTTTGAAAAAACTAAAATCTATAGTTGAAGGAAAAGTATCATAAATTAGGACAATAAGTAGTACATACATTTTATCTGAACAATCTACTAACAAACAGCAATATAATAAGTCTTATTTTAGTTAAAAATAAAGGATCCATACATACTTTTACAGATAAAAATGCTATGATGAGAGCAATGACATCTGATAGCATATGAAATGAATCTGCAACTAATGCCATAGAATTCGTAACATAACCAACAGTTATTTCTACTAAGAAATAACCAGCAGTAAGCACAAACATGCTTAATAGTCTACATTTTTTTCCAGTATATCGACCCATTTTCAATTTTTAGGTTTCTTTGTAAAATAATGATAAAAATAATTTCTATAATTTTTATTTTACAACTGTGATAGATGTGTTCATTCCATTCATGATTAGTTTTTTTACCTAGAAGAAAACAATTACTATGAAATTAAACATGACTATTTAAGTATGCCTTAAAAACATAAACAAATAAAGAAATTTCTCATATAGCTTCATTAATGGAATAAAAAAAATTAAATATTAAAATAGCTATAAATACTTAAAAAATATTTATAAATGTTCCATAATTGCAATTTCATTTTCTAGCAAATAATACTTTTAATAAAAGAAAATGATTAAAAAATGAAGGAAAATGTATACTATGTTTTATTTTGGAATTTTCATATTATCATTAAGCACTTCTGAATACTTTAAATTTAATTAGGTTTTCTCATTTTTAGCTTAAATGCTTTAAGCAAGTCAAGCAAATTTCTTTTGATCTCTTAAATAAGCATTTCTATCAGGTTTCATTGTTTTTGCTATTATTTCATTTTTTTTTGTCTTCATATCTATATATTTTCCCAAAATGTAGCTTATATGTTTTCTATATGGAGATAAATTTTTATCACAGTAAATTATGCTTGCATACTATGACAATAAATGAGTAATACATAGCACAAAAACTTCATTTAAATATGCTGATTGTAGTTTTCCTGTAATGATTTGCTCTCTATTATAGATTAAATTCTTTAAACACATTTTTTAGTATAATTATGAGCAATTTATTCATTAAATATTATTTCAGACTTTTGAAAGTAACAGATATTTATATAAATTTAGTATTCATTAGTAGCCAAAAAATTATGTGATTATAATGGAAAATATTTAATTGTACAAAATTTATTAGGTATGCAAGAAGTATAAACATTAAGATTAATCATACTGCATAGATAGAAAAAATTTAAATGTAAAATTTACTATGGAAGTTTATTTATTTTCAAAGAACTGAACAGCATATTCTATTTTAAGGTATAACTTTAATTATTAACTAATCATTTCAAATAAAAAAAAAATTCCTACATGAATATAAATTTTGATATTACTTGCAAAAAATATTTATTTAAAAAAATGTATTAGAAAATGTAAGACATTTAAAAATGAAAAATAGCATTATGAAAATTTATGCTAATTAAAATAAATTGTGTTATTATGTTCTCAAATTGGAGTAAAATTACTTTGCTCATAATAATCAATAACTGTTTTTCAGATTTATTTCAGAATATTTTATTAATAGCTCACAATTTTTAAATATATTTCATTAAGACAACTTTCAGAAAAGTACTTTATATGGAATTCAAAGACATTTTTTCCTTTGAATCAGTAATGAAAATGAGCAGATTTTTAAAACTTGCTATGACTAGAAGTTGTTCTGCCACACTTGTGTGTTTGATTTACATGCAAACCTTGATAAATACCTCCCACATATTTTTATTATTTTTTATATGCATTATACAAAACAATAAAGACGTTAACTTAAATTATTGTCACAAATAAATATCGAATTTCTCACTATTTAGGAGAAATAAAAGAATTTTTTTTGTAAAGCACTAGTATTTTATGCAAACAAAAATGCATTTTGATCACAAAAAATTCAGAAAATCGGGGAAAAAATCCGTATTAATTGGATTCCAAAGAAAAAACTAACAATCAGTAATTCTAGATGAGAGAAAATTGATTAAAAAGCATACTTACCTTGATTATATCACAATCTTAAAACCATTGGATTAACAATTAGACACACAACCACAAATACTTTTTATAGATAAATATTCCCAATGTGACCACGTGTTACCTAATACTATTCATCATAAATTTATATATCCTAGATGATGAGAGGAACAAGAGATTACGAGCAAGCAGTGCTCCCATATAGGATAGTTTCGTTACTGAATCAACTTTAATCCAACTGCCGATTAAAGATCCTTTTGCACTCATCACACTCTTTCAATTGCAAAGACATTGAAGCTGCGGAAGTGAGCCGTCGAAAAACAGCTGAAGATTGGGGAGGGAGGGAAGCTTTCCCCATAAACATCTAGGAGCGACTGCAGCGACCTCTGATTGATGGGAGCGGACTAATCATACCTTATTGACAGGACTCTCAGTTTGAAGAAAATAGTCTTCCAAGAGCATAAAGCGAGAAAATTATGCGGATTTAAATAATCTGTAACACAACCTTGTACAAACACAACCTTGTAAAGATGGCTCAAAGTTCATAGGCAGATGATCTCAGTCATGCTTCAAGATAATTCTCTAAATTTAATTATTTGCACCTATTTTTATATTTTTCATCTTGTTTTAAACAAAACAGATTAGGTTTATGAAAACCATTTTTATAAATGTAATTATGAAAATCAAATAATTAAATTTCAGATTTTTATTCCTTTTAATTGAGGTTAAATAAAGAACTATTCATCATAAATTAAGTTAATTGAATTTCAATTAAGTTCGTTAAAAGTTCTGTATTCAAAACACATAAAATTTATTTTTAATAAAAAAATACAATTTTTGTTTAAATAACTGCATTACTATTACCATCATGTAAACATCAAAAAGGTGAAACATAAAACAATTTAGATGCTTCAGATAAATCGCGAACAATTGAATAAATAGTTTTAGAGGAAGAAAAGATAAGCGTAATTTTTAAAATGAACCATAAGCTAATTGCAAAGAAAAAGAAAGTTAAAATTGATTTTTTTAAAATTAAATCAACTGAAAAATTTTATAAAAATTAAACAATAAGTCTAAATTGATATGAAATATATTTTAAATCAGTGGGGAGGGTCGTTTGAATTGGTTTGATTACGTAACATTAATTATCAAAACAAAAAATATTATCAAATTAGCAAAAAAATAAATAAATAAATAAATGAATAAATAAATAAAAATAATAAAAATAAATAAATAATCATATATGTGTATATATATATATGTATGTATGTATGTGTATATACATATATGGATAGTTCCCTCCAAATCGATTAACACCCCTTCTTTCTAAATATTATGAAATTTTAATTACAAAGCTATAGATAATATATAACTGTCTCTTTTTTAGAAAAATTTAGCTTCAAAAATCATATGCATATAAAAAATTTAAATCTTAAGAAATATGTACTTTTAGATATCTCAATTTTGTGTTTTATGGAGTTAAAATCGACTTGGGGCAAATGAAACATTAACATATGAAAATCCGTACATTTTATAATAAAGGTAAAAAAAAATTATTGTATATAAATTTTATAAATGTATAATATTACAATGTTTAAATTAAAAATATACAAAAAACCATTTTTATTTAATTTTATAGCTTTTAATTTTTACTAATATCTCTTGTAAAATTCTGCAAGAGAAAAATTTTACAAAATTATTAGAATAATAATTTTCAATAAATTAATTTAATTTTCAATTAATTTCTTTATAATTTTCAATTAATTTCAATTATCCATGCATACGTTGAATGTATCAAGGTTAATTTAAAATAATTTTATTAAATGTTGATTTTTTTTTTTTTTTTTTTTTTTTTTTTGACTGAAAACTTGGAACTTTTTTTACAATGCAGTTAATTTGATTTCGTTTGCACTTTTAGATAGAAAAAAAGAAAAAATAAATGCATGAGGGCAGATATTCTGCAGGGTTGAATTAACCTAACTGGCTTTGATTAAAAAGTTGCTCTAAAAATGTTTCTTTGCGGAAAAGATTGATGTTGACATCGTTATTTGATCCTCCTTTTAAATATGAAATGCTGAGCTAAATTTAGCGGCTTCTTTTAAAAAATATGGCTGCCAGAAATAAAAATCACACAATAACTAATATCATTATCTCGCTTTCCTGAGAAACTTTAATATAATTTCTATATTAGTAAACGAAAAAGTACATAAAAAATGAAAGAACTTCTCTTAAGTAATATCATGTATGTTTTATTAATTCTAATTAAAACACAATGCAATCCAGCAAAACAAAAAAAAAAAAAAAAAAAAAAGTCGCTTAAATCGCTTACAAACTGTAATTACAACTATAAGATTCTGTGACACAGTGTATACAGAAATAAAGAATTTTCTATTTTATATTGCAAATATTTTCTGAATGATAAAAGTTTAGGCTTTTTATTTATTCTGTATGAAAAAGATAAAAAATGAAATGATTAATTCGATTAAAAAGTAAAATATATCCTTTTTACTTACTTGTACCATAACTGTACAAAAATTATTTGAAATCAATTCAAAAAAACTAAAATAACAAAAAGAGAATACTGACGTATTTTCCAAAAAGAAATTTTGCAAAACCAAACAATTAAAATTGTTGATAATATATATATATATATGTATAATAGATTTTTATTGTAATAGTAGATCTACATTTGATTCACAATGAAATGCTCAGTTAGATTATCTGTGATAAATTTCAGTGTGGCCCCTCGATTCGAATAATCAGAGTAGAAAAAACATGGCTCATCGTATTACACATTATTTATAGGCCAATTTGAATCATTTGCGGTCAAAAATAACTAAAGATATTTCAATGTAGAGCCTGTGCGGAATTATTTCTCGTGTGAGGCTGCATAGAAAATTTAAGAATCAATTTTTAATGCGTGATATTTTTGGTACCTTTTACACCTGAAATTTAATTTACATTATAGATGCACATAAATTCCTTTTTTTTAAAGTGCAATCTCGGGATAGAAGAAGCACAGAAATCATAGATTTATTCCATTATTATGCTCAATAAATTGCAAATGTGCTGGTATAATTTTGCGAGCGTTATTTCTCGTACGCCGAATTTCGATACCTAAGATTTTATATGTATAGACACATATATATGTACATAATAATTTCTATTTACCGAAAGCACAATTTTGAATGTATTAATATTCCCTACATTAACTCATTTAGATTTTGTCAAATTTATTCTTTGTATCCTACATTAACTCCAACGAATGAAAAAGAGCAAATTATTTTATTTTGTAATAAGTTGATTCGATGCATGTATCCTTTTCACTGTTTTCAATAATGATAAATTTTATTTGGATTTTTTTGTGCCTGTTTGTCAGAAAACAAAATTTATTACTTTATTTTAAGTAATAAAAAAAGGGAATTTCGTATACATAAATTGTATTAATTCTAAAGTAATAATTATATAAATAATCATACATCATTATATACAATATTAAAATACTTTAAATATATTTTTGCCCACACTTTTCTCAAATTTAATTGAAAAATGCTTACTTAAATATATAGTTGATATTTAAAATCTTGCAATTTTAATTTAATTATTTTATAGTATTTATTAATACAATTTAATGTTAATCATATTATACACAATATATTCATACTATACATAATAATTTTCAATATATAATAATCTTTTAATCATATTATACATAATAATGTTTTATACCAGTATTTTAATAGTTTTTAAATCTGTTCAACATTTAAGCTTTAAAATATAAATATTTAAAAATGTATTTTGAACACTTATTGTGCATTTCCCTTAGTGTTTATGAGTGAAATTCAAATGTATCAACTTTTATTACAAGTATATTTCTTACATATGTATTAATAAATTATTTTACAATTTGTCGTGAGTGTAGTTTATTTTAATCTAATTTATTTTTCATGTTGCAATACTTTCATAGTTAGTAGCAGCATTTGTTTGATATTGTTATTTCATCAATAATTAATACACATATAAAATCCTTTTCGATATTTAATTGGGATAAGCACATGATTGTAAATGTCACTTTCATAAAACTGGAGATAATATCCGTTAGGAAGAATAAGCTAATTATAATGTTTGTATGGTCTTTAAAATTACTAAATGTCCAAACAAATATTATGAAAGTACATTTTATAAAAAAATGTACTTTATATATACACATATTAAAATTAATTCCTTCAGAGTAAATTTAATTGCAAGAACCATAGAATCTTGTAATAATGCAAGGTTGATTTACATTTAATTTTATCCATTTTGCTAGAATTCTTGAGCTAGAGCAGGTTATGGGAACAATCTGTGGGGTGGGGAGTCTGTACATGCAAATTAGTTCATTGAAATGATTTCGTTTTTAATAAAGTATTGAATAAGCCTTTCGTATAAGTCTAGATTGCCCTCAATCATTAATACTAAAACAAATAACACAATTCAAAACATTGGCATCAGCCATTTACAAAGATAAACCTGGTTTCACATTAATCTTAGTTAGATTTATTAGTTGTTCATCAACCATTACATGAGGACTAACTAGACTGTGCCTTACAGTTTAAAGTGAATTCCGAGCCACTACACACAAGATGGTATTCAAACACATGACCCGTTGAACCAAAAGCCACAGCGGTGACCAATAACTTTATGGCATCAGTTGATTAAAATTTAAACGTTACCATTTCTATAATTGACCATTATAAATTAAATCAATTTGCAACTTAAATATATTATAAATTATCCTTAAGAATATTACTTCAATTTTTTTAGATTCTGAAATGAATGAATTATCAAAAAAGAAGTAGTCTGAAATTAGAATCACAGTCTTATTAGAGATTGGTTTTCTACAAAAGACTCATATGTGTCTATCTTTTAATATAGCATCGTTCATTAATTTTGAACAGTATAATTAACAGCTAGACAATTTTTTTTACAAAACGAGCAGTGATATAAACCGAATGATATCCTTTTCGTTCTTAGAAGTTTAATTATATACTCCATATAATATTTTATCGAATTATTCAAGATTATATAAGGCAAACAAGAAAATTTTTGCAGTTTATATTGATCAAAAAGAAAATGACTTACAGAAACTGTAGCATATTGTTAGTCTTCGATGTAATCACCATCGACATCCAGCAACTTCTGCCAAAGTGTCTCAAGTTGTGTAATCCCCTTGAGGTAAAACGCAGGGATTTTGGACGCAAAGAAGTTTGTGAGTGCTTGTTGCAAGTATGCTTTATTGGTAAAAGATTTTCCACATAGATGATTGTGCAGAGGATGAAGAACGTGGCAATCTTATGGTGCAAGGTGAGATGAGTAAGGAGAACAACGAAAAGTTCCCTATCATGTCACTGTATGGTATTTTTGGCCACACGCTTGACATGCAGATTCAAGTTATCGGTCAAGAACAATATATCTTTGTGATTAGCCAATGCTGGCTCCTTCTGTTGCAATGCTTGTTGCACTTTTCCAACTGCCGCGAGAACAGGTCCGAAGTGACCATTCGGCTCGTTGGTAGTAGCTCACAGTGAACACCTTGACGACTAGCCCACCAGCACAAAGCAGAATCTTACGTGGGTGCAGAGGGATAAATCTCCCAACCTGAGTTTGTGAAACCAATGCTTGGCTTACATTCATTCACAGCACTATCCTTAAACGATTGACATATTCACCGATATGGTGCAGCAGCTGATAAGCTCACTTAGTCGTAAAACAAACAACATCGAACGAGTTCCTTCGAAAAGTCCATTAATCTTCTCTACTGTATGAGTTACGACTGACGAATGTGCATGGTGGGCCTGCTTTTATAACGACTGATGTTCCTATTCTCGACTGATCGGTATGTCAACACGCCATACATATTCTGACTTCCTTCAATGGCAACTCAAAAATGGCAAAAACGTTTTTTGTTTATCTTGTACTTTTTGCAATAAAATTTCCTTTCCGAAACAGAACAAGGTAAATCTTTCTAAAAGATGATACGTGTGTAGATAGAAATTGAAGTTTCATAATGTTAGAAAATTTTTTACTATTCAAATAATCCGATGTATTCCAATTATTATATTTAAGAACATCTATTTTATATTGAAAAATATTAAATATAAATACTAAATAATTGTTAAACGTAAAACAAATAACTAAAAATATTAATAAAATATATTATAAACTACTATTGTAATAAAATTTACAATTTACGTATAAACATGAATTTAGCGAATTAATTTGTACAATAGAAGAAATTATTCATTTTGAGAAATATCGTATGTTTATGTAATTGTGTTGGGACAAACATTCTTTAAACAAAATTTTTACGTACAATTTTTTATTTGACAGATTGTAGTTTTCTATGTTTAAAAAACTGCTTAAACAATTTTTCATAAAAAAATTTGGTTTTACATAATTTATTTATAAATATAATTTTATACGTATAATTTTTGAATTTGTTGCACTTTATGTAGTAGAGTGGATTTAGTGTACTTACCATCATTAAAAAATGAAAAGAAATCAAAGTTATAGACTAGTGATTCTCAACCATTTTTTCTCCTCACACTTTTAACGATTTCAAAATTTGAAGGCACACAAATGAAAAAGTTAATTTTAGAGAATGTTTATTTACCTATAGTGTGCACTGTGTATAAATAGTTTATGATCATTATTTTGAATATAAAATATTATAATATATACTACAAAACAAACAGTATATTATTAAGGGATTAATGTAATAACAAAGGTACTTTTGTAATAAGAAACTTGAGCTTGATGTTTTTTGATGATTTCATTTATATTTGGTAGTAAAAATGATACACTGCTACTCTCATATCGTCTTCTACATTTAATATTTTCATCTTTTTTTCGTTTTTATGTTTGTTAATAACTGAAAATCCGAATTCTCATAAATAAGAAGTAGAAAATTGTAACTACAGACACAGAGAACACTTGTAATTTCTTCACTGGAACAAATATTTAATTTTATGAAAGAGATCACAGTTATCGAAGATAAAAACTTTTAACTGTGCAAAAAATATGGAACTTGCTGTAAGAACAATATTTCTTTTACATTGTACTTGTTTTAATTTAAACAAACTTTTCTTGTAATAAAAACAGACTTATAATTTTTGCTATATACATCTCTAAAATTTGGTGTCACACTTTGTGAATTAGGCGTGGCACAATAGTTGAGAATCACTGTTACAGACAATAAGCTTTAAAATAATTGGAAAGTTGATATGCAGATTTCAAAAATATTTCCAATGATTTTTTTAATTGAAGAATCAAAGGAATAGAAAGAAAATAAACGAACTTAGAACATTCGAATTTTTTAATTTTTTTCCAGGATTCACGGATACACTAATTCGAATGTCCTCACTGTAATATAATGGTTACGGTTTACTGATACGCAAACTTCTATAGATAGAAATGATATCCTAAATTCACTGTTACTAAATGACAAAAACGAAAACTGTTTCTTTTCTTACAGAAAACAATGGAACTTTCCATTCTATATAATAGATACAGCAGAATTTGTTAGGAGCGTTAAGAGGAAAGTTGAAATTTATAAAGGACGATATCATGCTGTTTAAATACGCACTTCAGCCACCAAAAAGCATCCCTTAGGGTATTTATCATTTCACTTTCACGTGTGAGCAGTCGAATGAATGTTACTGTTTTGTGGTTTGAATATGAATGCCGAATGTGACAAGTGATAACTCTGTATTCTATTCTCCCCATCAGTTGTGAAAATTCGCGTCGCGTTTCGGACAAAGATTCATCACTCTAAGGTCATTCCGACTAGCCATTCACATGCAGATATAAAAAAAAATGTCATGGCCATATTCTGAGAAAACTGCATTGCGCATGGTTTTTTCTCATCTCTTTTTCCATTATGATGGAATTTTAAGATCCCAAGTAAGCAACAGAAATTAATAATTTTAATTAAGAGTAAGAAAATAGAGATCTAAAAAGAAATTCGTTAAAATATGTGCCTTGTTTACAGCTTCAATAATTTTCATGATAATTTACCATAAGACCTCTTAACTTTCTTTATATTATCCAACATGATCAATTTTACTTAATAATATACATTTGATTTAGAAAATCATTGCCCAACAATGTGTAAATTATATAGCTGAAATTAACCAAAAAATTCAAAGAAATTTGCGTTAGTTAAGAAAGAAAGATTTTCAATAACTCTTGATGAAGTATATTTGCTTTATAAATATCTTATAATGGATTATGAAACATCAATAACGCGTCATGCGAATACAGAAACAAAAACCAATGTGAAATATTTTCATTTTTTTTATTTTATCAATGTTATCTGTAAATATTTAATTGTAAATTTATGTTATCTGTAAATATAAAATGTTTTTAAACGTAAAAAAATTTGCCTGCCAACTCTGGATAATAAACCCACCATTTTTTAAAGTGGAAGATAAATAATTGATGAATAATTATAAAAAAAGCTGTTTAATTATTTTTGTTTTTAATACATTTGCAGCAGCCTATTTGTGAACACATTAAAGTCGCTAAACACAGCCATACGCCTCTCCTTTTTAACTATGGTCAAGTGACCAGGTCGACACCTGAGCTGGTACCATTCTCTCCAATCCAGTGGAAGTACATTACAAACATAACCTTTTTTATGTAGCATTAGTTTCCATTAGTAAGCACGATTGATTTTCAATTGGGTGAGATATAGAGCTCGTCACATCCTGGACTTTTGTTGGGTCACTATCTTTGAAATATTGACCTATATTGCTTTTATTTGGAAAAATATCAGGCCTCACATTTTTTTCTCTATTTTAGTTAGAAAAATTATGATCTTAAGAGCTGCATTTCTTCCGCTCGTATCTAAATGAACATTTACTGATTTTGAATTAGCTTCATGAAAAAGATAAAAATTTCAGTTTTTTAATATTGAATAATGAGAGACAGCTTGTTGGGTTGACTAAGAGGAAAATTAAAGACACAAATACAATCGAATTTAATCATATACACAGGATAGCAAAGGCAAGAAAATTCGTTATTTCTTGGCTTTGCTATAAGGCCCGGTTCAATAATTATGAACTCGGATTAAAATATTTTAAAAGTATTATGTGATTCTGGGAGATATTACAGGAGGTTAAGTGAATCTGGTAGAAAGTTAATAAATAAATGAATATTATATTCAGAAATCAATTTCAGAATCAAAGAGTTATCATAATATTATTATAGATATGAGTTATCTTAATATATTAAAGCGTTAATTTCTAACATCAAAAATAAACGTAAAGATAAAGAAAATGTCAGTTTCATAGACCAAGTTAGTAAGTTTCATTTAATTTTGAATCAATATTTTCAAAACCAATAAAAAACCACGGTTACAAATTAGAAACAAAATACAGAAATTTAGATTTTACAAGTGCAATTTATTTTATCAAAACATATGCACAAATAATTTGTTCAAGAACAAATTATTTGTGCATATGTTTTGATAATTGTCATTGAAAGCTTTGAATAGGTATTTTTTATATCATTTTCATTATTTCTGTCAAAAAAAAAATAGTGAAACAAGATATTCGTAGTAATAAATATTATTTTTATCTTTTTCGACCGCACTCTTGAAGGCAGCAATCATTTAAGCAAAAATTTTTTATCGATTTCATTATAATAATTCGAGAATGCTATGAGAAAAGAATTTACTTAGTCTCCTATCATGTCTTAGAGCTTCACCAATCTAGTAAGACGTAAATGTGCAAAATAACATAATTAAGCCAAAAATTATGGAGATTTTGTAAAAAAAATGAATTTTTTAAATTAAAGAACATAAATTTTTTCAATACATGGATTTTCTAAATACACACTTATTTATTTAGATAATTAGTGGTTATACAATAAATTTTTAAGAATAAATTTTCAATTGTAAAGAATAAAAATTGTCTTTAAACTACTGACCAAATGGGCTGGAAAGTTATACACATTCTGATTTTAGAGGTCTGTGTTCGAAATCCAAGATAACAGATGAATATTCATATGATGTATTTTTCTCCAAATGAAGCTTAAAATGCATATTCTCCTTTATTATTTTATACATAACTTTCTTGCGCAATATTGATGCATAAATGAGATAGAGGGAAAAGCGGATATAAAACGCTTTTGAAGAATTTCACAATACACCATTTTGTAAAAGGAGTCTCCAACTAACACTATGCGTAATTTATTTAACCAATAAAAGCTTTCAAAATAGAATGATTACATTTAGCACATAAAAATAAATTTGGAAGAAAAAAAAGTAGAGTACATTCATTAGGAATCAAAGTATTTTATTTTATTTCAAAATACCGTTACTGATAAGGGTGGAAAAATTCGACTTACTTTTGTTAAGTACGTGAGGAGAAATGAAAAAAAAATGTTTTGCAGTCACCATGGCGGGGACATTGATAAAAGATGACAAGGGACTCTGAAAGGATGAATCTGACAGCCAGTAAATGGAGATCACGTGACCAGATTAAACAAACTACACCTGAATAATAATTAGAACTTTTTTTTTTAAATATGGAGGAAAAAACATAGAAGGATACATTTTGGCAGATTTTACACTCGTCAATAATCATGTGCATGTGCATTTAGCTTCTCTAGAAAGAACAAAAGTATCGCTCTGTATATTGCAGAGATTCCATTATAACTTATTCAAGACAGCCCTCAAATGAGACTCTGAAATAAGAAACTAAACCATGTGAGCTACTCCTCACCACATCCATTTTGTTATATTGAAAATTTGGTGCATGAAGGATCGACTTTATTTGGTAAATAAGTTTATATTAATCCATATAACTTGTAAAATGCAAGGAATATTAAGATGTACCTCATATTTTTCGAGTTTATACTCGACAAATAAAAGTACTAAAAAAATTGTGAAAATAATGTTTCAAAGAAAAATTTAGTATTAATTTTTTGACCGGAATAAGAGAAAAGTATGGAAACACACAAATTTGTAACCACGGTTTCCCTTTCAAGGTTCCGATATCAACCATTAGATTCGACCATTTTCATTTTTTTGGACTACAGTTTATTTATGACGAATTAAAGAAATTAATTTTTTAACATATTTCCATAAAGGGTAAATATTGATGCATTATCAAAAGTTTGAGCTCAATAAACAGATCAGTGAAAATGTTGGAATTTATACTGCAACATATGCATAAATATGGCTCCATATTTGTTTATCAAATAAAATATTTACAGTGGATTAAAACTTACCTTCAGAGAGATACCTCACCAATTTTTGCCAATTTTTTTGTTCATTTAACTCAATTGTATGGTTTTATATAGATATATGTTGCTTTTAAGTATATTAATTAAAAGTTACTATATTTATATGAAAGCAGAGAAAATAATAATATTGAAAACTTGATCTTACCGCAAACCCATTCTTCAGAATTCTTTATCCCTGGTTCAATTTTAACCCTGACAAATAATCGTATGTTCGAGCAAATCAACATATTCTACCAGGAGCAATAATCGTATGTTGGTTTGATACCGTTCAAGAATGGTTAATAATGGCAAATTATTGTAACTCAGTTGAACATCCACTTTGTACTTCCATTCAGGAGGTTTTTTCATATACTGAGCCATATATCTAAGTATCTCATGGCTGTTTGCTTACTCTCGAGGAATATTAAGGCACCAATTCTATGGCCTTAGAAAATACCCCATGTCATGATACATCCACCAGAACCTTGCACAGTGTGAGTGAGGCAATATAGATCCAAGTTTTCGTGGGTTTCTCGTCAAATTCATCGTCTTTAATTATTGCAAAATAAAGTATAATGTGAGTCATCCTACCATATTACCTGTTTCCAATGTCAAGATGTCCAGTGTCTTGCTTAGCGACTTTCTTGGAAAAACATTTTTGCATTTAGAGCAAAAATTAGTGGATTTCACACAGGCAACAGACTATGTAATCCTCTCCGATACAATTCTCTGCGCATGGTTCCTTCTGAAACCTGTTGGGAAAAGCCTTAGTTGACATTTTTCGTCATATAATACAGAGTTTCTCTTCTGCATGTATTTCATCGAAGACGACACTGATCCCACTCTTAGAAAACTGTGCTCGAGAGCAGTTACGTCATCTTTATAAACACTGTGAGTTCTGTTTTCAACTTCTTAATACCTTTGATACGCCTGCTTTTGAATACCCAATGAAATTGGATGGCTTTGAAGTCAAGGCTCACAGCAAACACCAAGAAGCCGACATCTATTGGGCCGCTGCAGCCAGCTGTCTTGGCCAGCAGTGCTCCATTTCTATTTGGCCTCAACGACTCAGTCAATAAAGTGGCTGCCGTCGATGATGCTGGACAGACAATACGGTCCGCTGCTGGCGCAACGCTGAACCCACGTCATAAAAAAAATTGTGTACTTCATCGTAGCAAACATGTAATTGAAAATCTCAAAAGTTTCTAATTAATTGGCAAGTATGCGTATAGTAAA
>JAPDSC010064823.1:0-37312 GCA_026290005.1 Latrodectus geometricus
TTTGTAAATATCTGACAAACCATTTATATTAAGAAAATTTAAGTTTTATAGGCAGTCTACAATTATTCTAAGCAAATGCAATTTATAATTGTTGCATTTTTCCTAAGTTAAAGTAATATATTTAAACAATTTCAATTTATATTTCATATTTCTGAGAATAAAGTAGAAATATATGAGATGTGAACATACATCTTTCTTTAGTCATTAAAACTTAATTTATAACACTTAACATTTTCGCATATTGCTATTTTTATTTATCTTACTTTTATCTTACTATTTATTTGTTCATCTTAGTACTTTAAAAATATACTTCACAATTACTAAATTATTTATGATGCTGAATTGTTATATCAAACAAAATATGTTGTTCTTACTTCTAAGCATAGCTAATAAAAAATTGAGTTAGCATGTTTTTTTTTTAATTTGCTATTGAATGGTATAAAATACAGTTGAAATGTTAATCGATATATTATTACATATTACTCACTCATAATCTTTTTATAAGTTAAAATTTATGGTGAATTGAAGTATAAAAATGACGTTTTCTTAAAGGCAGCAGAACTCACTTCATTCATTGATTGGCTGATTAGAAGAAATATATCATTCGCATATATATCAATTTTTAATTCCTGCATTCAATATTCTTTTAAAAATAAATACATTATTGTATTTATATTATATACTTTTTGTAATGTCTTTCAATGTGTTTTTTCTCTTCCTGAAAATTTATATATTTTTAAAGTAAATACCACTTTGATTTAATTGAAATGTCAAATTTTGAAACGGGTTGTACTTGGATATTTTGTTTAGAATTATAATATTTTATTTTTAATAGATATTTATTTACAAGCCAATCAAAAATTCTATTAAAGAAAATCACTAAGCGTTTTTAGTGACTTTTAATGACAAATTTCCTCATTGTCTTGCTTTCTTGCCATAATAATGATACAATGTTGTTATAAATAAGCATGTTAATTATGAAGTAACTTAATAATACTCTAATGTTTCATATTTCATAATATGCATAGAGATGAAATGGATTTTCATTGACTGTTTAAGTATTTTCAATTTATTTCTGTTTAAGTACATTTGTAATTAAAGTTTTCAATAAATAATTATTTTACAAATTCACTGTAAAGAGAACAACACAAGTACTTGTTTCAATTCATGTATTGATCAATATTAAATTATCTTAACGTTGATATTTTAAAAACGTTTTCTTTTTTACAATATTTAAAATTTTATTCGCAATAATATGGATTTAATTAAATGTGACTTAAATTTACGAATGACTTAATATTTGTTAGGCAGTCTTATGGGACCTATGATTCTTTTATTAAATCTAAAATAGGGATTATATTTTTTACTTTTGTAAACTGTACAAAATAATAGTATTTACTTTTTTATTTAAATTCGCCCATCATCCATATCATTATTTTTTTTAATTCCAATTAGGTACATTATAAGATTAAATAATCCATTTAATATTTTGAAGATACATGAAATTTATTTTCAAAATATTTGGTATTTCAAATAATTTATATGCAATTCGATTTTCGATCGAAAAATTAAAATTTCGTAAAATATTTCTTAAGTAAAAGAGTTAGAGAAACAATAAAGTAATTGGAGTCTTCTAAAACAAAGAAGTTGAAATTTATTCTGGTTTCATTATCTAATAACATAATCCTCATACCGATTCAAATTTTAAAAAAGGCTTTTCAAATGCTTTTTAATGTACTCATTTTCTTTCTGTAGAAAACTTAAAACAATTTATGATATTTTAAAACACGTTATTCACCGTCTTTTCCATGAATTCAGCCCATGAGTAAAATCACGAAATATCTCTAAGAGGAAAAGTGTTTTCCCATTTTCTGAATCATGAATTAAATGAGTTCACATTCAAAACCATAGAACCTAACATTTACTCATCCTCGGAAATTGCATATTAAAGTGTTTTCCTTTCGTGTTGCAACGCAACTGCTTAAGAGTTCCGTTAAATTCCATCCAGTGAACGAAGTACCCCGCATCATCGCCCTCTCGTTCCCAATTTAGTAAAACCCCTCTAACCTTCTGAGATGAGGAGTCGCTACTAAAGAGGAGAATTATTTTGATGGAAGTTCCCAAAGAGCAGTATTCATGGAACGATCTTTAATGCTGTAAATAAGACCTGTTTTAACCTTTTAGAAACGTTTTAGAACAATGGAACAGGAAAGTATGATTTTGAGTGTTAGAGTAAATGAAGAACACTTGCACGAAAGGATCCTAAGATTTTGGTATTTCAACTGATGAGAAAAATGTATGCATTATTCATGATTTATTTCTGTTTCTCATTCCAATTACTATTTATTTAGACCATTTTTCGAGACATTTTATTTCTCCTTCTAATGGTGTTTAGGTATTTAATTTTTATCATTTTTATCAATAAAAATAAAATATAAAATTTTACATCACCTTGTATTTTGTAATTTTTTTCCTCTATCAACATTTAAAATTCTATAAAATAACATGACTTTAATCTTTCTAACTTTTCCATTTACATAATACATTAATTTTAAAATTTAATTTAAACTTTTTGTAATTGACTGGCTTAACAACATTGTATATTTCTAATTACATAATGTGTTTTCTAATTTTACATACAATATGCTCTCACTAAAAGAAATTAATTATATTTACTTTATCATTAAATCCAAACTTCTACCTATTTCTAATTAGCAAAATTATTTGCAAAGTAATTATATTTTCATTGATTTTTAATTTTCGTAACACTCATTAGAATAAAAAATTTAATTTATTTTTAAAGCTGATGAACAACATCGCATACATTGTATTTTTTTATTCACTTCTATATTTAAAATACATATAACACGTCTTTCATGAAGATATAATCTGAAGCATAATTACCGAGATGTAAAGCTTTAAATAGACAGTAATCTTAGTTCTTATTATAAAATACACTTTCAGAAGACTATAATTGAAAAGTATTTTAGATTTTTAAATAAAAATATAGAATATTTTTGATACTTTTATTTAAAGGCCAACAAAATATCAAAAGCAAGGTGAAAGTATTAAAATTCTAAACGGATATTTTTCGTTTAAAGTCATAAGCGGATAAATTTAACTTGCGAGATTTTTTCATCATACCTACAAAAAGAAAACAAATTCCTTTATGCATAATAGTAGTATTTCATTTTTCATACATTAATTATGCATTGCTTTATTCTCTAGTGCAGCAATTAAATTTCTTCAGTAAGAAAATAATATCAATAGTTTTGCATATTCCCTTATATAATTTTTTGAATACGTGGAAACTAAACTCATTTTCCACGTGGAAACTAAACTCACTTGATGGTAAAAATTTAGCTTACTCTTAAGAAATAATATGTGAAGAAAATCCTTTCTTAGAAACTTCTTGTGACTTTTTTTAGTGTCTGGGGATTTTATAATGATGGAAATAAGGGCAACTTATCGCCGCCGATGTAAAGTCATCCCAACAGACATCGCTAGAAGAAAACACTGCAAAGAATAAAAAATATCATCTTTATGTTACTGTTTGAAGCTCATTCGTGAAGAAATGAGACTGTTATTCGTTCTCAGTAGTGTTTCCACTCGTCGAATTCTCATTTATCTTTCATTTCGGTTGAGAGATCTTGAGTACGGCAAAGAATATGACAGCAAATTTCCCCAAGCTGAGTAGAAAAAAGAAAATGCGTAAAAGAAAAGAATATCTCGGGAAATTTCTTTTGGCAAGCAACAAATTTAACTCAGCTTTCAATTTCATATTATGTTTATGGTTTGCTCGATCTGTCAACCAAAATATATTATATTTCTATGAAAATTACAACCAGTACATGTAACTCTTGCTGAGAAAATCATATATATATATTGTGATTTTAGATTATTATTCTTTCTTATTTTGTGCTATTCAACATGATTTTCAGGTAATAATTAGATTAAAAAATTTGCATTCCTTAGAATATTATCCGCAAAAACATGTAATAAATAAAGTAAAATTCGCGGAAGTGAACACTAAATGATGTAGTGCTGATGGAGAATATATCTAGGAATAAATTTTAAACGATATTTAAAATAATATTATAATAACTTTTCTATTACTTAACCCTTATTTTTATGTAAATTTTCCTTTTTAATATACATTGCTTATTTATTTTATAATATTTGATTATACAATGTGTAATAACACTTTACGTGATAAACCAAAGAAAAAAGTAAGTTGTGTTATTAATTGAAATACTCATAATGGTCTCTTGTATAATGATCCGCAGATATTTCATAATTTTATAAATATATTGTTTTATAGCGTGCCAATTTTTGTTTTCATTCTTTGAAAGTTAAAAAAAACAACAATATAATATTTTTACATTTATTTATAAACAGTTTCCATTACCTTCTAAGTAATTAAATCCTGTTTCTAATCAAAAACTAAATTTTAACTTATTATGCTCAACTACAAATCTACTCAAAGTGTGTATACTACCAGTCTATTATCTTATGAAATAAATTATTATAACTCTTTAACTATTTATAATTCTTTAACTATTAATATTTAACATTCTAAATAGAGAGTCTGCCTCTGAGTGATATGTATTTCCGATGTAATCTATTTTATGCCTGAATTACAACATGGAATTGTTACCACATATATAAAAATATATATATGTATATAAACATATATATCTAAAATTGTATGCATTTATATATATATATTACATGAAATTACTTTAATCAAGCAAACCAACCAATTTCAACTTGAGACTTTTATTTCAAGTGACGAATCAAAATCTCTCAATGTCTAATTTCCTATGACGTGTTATTGTTTTATATTAATTAGTTAACAGTGTTGTTTAATAAATTTAAATACAATTTTATATGTACTTCAGATATAATTATTACTTTTGGTGCTGCGAAAAGAAATGATGACCATCATTTAAATAAATGGATTTTAAATAAGATACCCTGATTCACAATTGATTCATTACATATACAGGACACTTCTGTAATTTTTTTCTTATTTTAATTTTGTAAAATATTAGGGATAATTATATCATTTAAATTTAATAACTCAGGATAAATTTTTAGCATCATTAAAAAAAATTTATTAATGCAGCATATAGAATCAGCTGTATTTAGTATTATTTTGGGTTGTCTCATGAAACATAACTTAATAATTTGTCCAAACAGTGTCACAATATTTTATTGAAATACATTAGAATTGTTGATAAAAATATAAATTAGTTTAAACTGTTGATAATTTTTTTACTGTTTATATCTATAATTTTTGTTGTAAATAATTTATTACACACATACATGTGTGTGTATATGAGAAAGAGAGTTTTCATATATAAAAAAATAAAAATACAATTTCAACTCAATAATACTTAAAATAATAATTTAAGTCAACAAAGCAATTTTGAGTTACTTAAGTTACATATAGAATCACAACATTTCCTAAAATTAAAAGAAAAATTGTACTTTATAATGTAAAATAATTATTTTTTAATGTTTAGTTCATAATTAATTTTGTTATACTTGAGATTTTATTTAATACAGAATATTAATTTTTCTTCGAAAAGATTCGAAAAAATTTACTTTCGTAGATTGAATTTCAAATATTTTTCTTAACTAAGATAAGAACGTATGTCATCGATAGCATTTGAGAACTTATTTATTTTTTAATCTGTTAAGAGTAAATATAAAAAAACTCTGCGTATTTCATTTTATTATAATACTTTTGATTTCAGATAGGTAAATTGTTTCCAAGTTTATTATAAATTATTATTTTTCGTAAGTGTTACCTTATAATAATGTTCAATGTTCATCCTTAGAAACTAAATATCTAAAAAATTTGAATATCAAAGAATTATATTTAAAAATTAGTATATTTATAAATAAGTTTTATATTTCTTTCAAATAATTTTAAAGAGTAGCTGGGTTTCCTTATAAATGAAATAATGTCAGCATCAATTATTTGATTATACTTCAAAAATGCATCTTTTAAAAATTTTATTTCTCATGCCAAAATTAAAACTCGTAAAATATGAGTTTGGTAATTTTGATTTATTATTTAAATATCAAAGATAATTGATGTCATAGGTCACAATGAACACTGTAGCAATTTAGCAATAAAATTGGGAAGAAACATTGTTATATACGAGCTGTGAAAGAAATATTGGAGGAACTATAATTCTTAGTTAATAGTGAGAAATAAGAAAAGCTCTATCTATTTACTATTTCTTGTCCCAAACAGATTGGAGGCAAAGATTGCAATGCCCGGTTGATGATTGCGTGAACTAACGCAATTAACTTCTCCTTTCAACGAACAAGATGTTTTAGTATCAGATAAATAACTCTTTCTATTTTTAATGATATTAAATAATTGTAATTTTTAATATAAGGCTTAAAACATAAGTAAATTATACAATAAATTTAAATTATTACAAAAAACACTTTACAATGTATCCTTCAAGCACATTTATATTATTGAATTTTAAAAAAATAAATTTTCAAATTTTCAAATAAATGAATATTTTTTATACTGTCCCATCATTGTTAAGTTTATCTATAATCTCAGTTAATAATTATTAGATTCATTATTGACTGAATTTATTTTGTTATTTAATATATATAGACTGAGCAAATTTAAATAAATACGTGTTAATATTCTTTTAATACTAGTGAAATAATTGAAAGCGTACCATGTGTATCTTCGAGATCTGAAAGTGGATTCTCCGGTGTCCAATTCCACTTATTGTTGAACAAAAGGTTTTTATGTCCATTATTTTGCAGTTTATGCAGTGGAGACCTTTTGGATAACAACCACCCTTTTGTGTTACACATGATTAAAGCTGATTACTTACAAAATGTCTTCTCTTAATTTATAATAAGGAAAACTTAAAAAGGGTGATAATAATTAATTCTCTGCTTTTAGGTTAAGCCATAAAAATTTCTCTGACAAAGTTGTCTAGCTCTGATCTAAGTCTAGCTCTGACTAGCTCTCTGTCTAGCTCTGATCAAAGTTGTCTAGCTCTGACAAAGTTGTCAGAGTAAATGAACTAAAATTATCTAAATTAAAATTTAGTGTTATCATTCGATTACGCTAGAAATACAGGAAAGTTTCACTTCCCTGTTTTTCAAGTCACATTTCCAAAACATAATTTTTCTCTAAAACAATATAATTTATGATATTTAACAATTCAGTACTAATTAATAAATTTGAATAAGGAAACTAAGGCAATGTTTAGTACCTTCAAATGTAAAACATATATTCAAATGTAAGACATATATAGTTATTATAAATTCTTAAGCAATTTCCGATATATTATCAAATTTTACTATATTATTTTTGAAAAATATTTATATAGAAAAATTTGATAATTATTTTTTTATATAAATATTTTTCAAAATCACAGTTGTTATTCTATTTTTCCAAATATGCTTATTCACAAGTATACTAATTTTTAAGAATTATTTTTCATGAATTATATTTTCTAAAAATATTATTAATATGACTATATTTCATTGTAAAAAAGAAATAATATATGAAAAATATTAAAATTTCATAGATATAGTCAGAGAAATAAGAATTACAAATTAATGGTTGTAAAAACATATTATTAAGATAAGATATAGATATTTGGAGAAACTCTGCATGAATTTCTTTCAATTAAATCCCATCAGTTTGAAATAAAGTTTTCTTCATGTAATTTGTCTAGAAAATAAGCAAAATTCTTTAGAATATTTTTCTTAGTATTTATTAAATTATAGTATTTAAGAGTTTTGGAATAATGTAATTATTATTACTGTCTGAAAAATAATTGTGATTTTAAAAACATTAAATTATATCAGAGAATGGCATATTTATAATGTAACGAACAAATAAATAAATATAAATAAAATAAGAATATATTTTTTCCAATTAAAAGAAAAATACTTATAATAGTATATTTTAAATAATATATTTCCAGTGTCACAGTTGTGTGTTTTGTCAGCTGAAAGAGAAAATTTCTTCTAATTTCTATGTCTCCTTTGACAAAATGTAAAAAATATTTTCGTTAAGTGACTCTTAAATCAATCAAAAATTTAAAAAATATTGGAAAGTATAATTTTTTTAAAAGGAACAAAATGTATAATGTTAATTTCCTTCAGCTTGGATATTGTTTTTCCTGTGATAAAACAATGGAATTTTGTATAAAATTGTTTTTAATTCTTATATCAAGATGATGCATCACGTATTACTTTGCAGTAGACTCACTTCTTATTTTTATGGAAACTGGTTGCATAAAAATGTAGCAGAAGCTTCATAATAGAATATTAAAAACTAATGACACACTAGCAAATCTCAGATAGCATGTTTTCATTCTACCTTTTAAACATACGCTTTTGAAACATACGCATCTCTTAAGGAAACTTAACAACACCTTATCATAATTTCCTCTAATGTTTTAAGGAAAAAAAATCGAGAATTGAGTATAGTTTGTAATATTGTCAATGAAGTCTTCACAGATTTCAATTTTCTTTTTTTTAAGATTCTGACTTGAATGACCGCAGGTATGATTTTCCTGCCTCTGACTATCTATCTTCAAATTTTTCATTATGAAAGAATCCTTTATTTTGTGGACAGCAACAATAGTTTATTTTTTCCGTTCATTCACTTACAATTTTAATATGTTCCTTAGATCTAAAAAATCACTCCTTCACTTCTTTGAATTTTTCAAAATATTTTTATTAAACTGATTTTATTATTCAATGGCTTAAGGAACGCATTGATATTTCCAAGTGGTTCCTGTTATATGTTTTTGTTATCAGAAATAAAATTGTTTTGGAAGCCAATCCACATAGATGAAAACTTCTGAAATTATAATTCCAATCATGGATGGGACAGAAGAATTTCGTATATTTTTATGTAGGTGTTAAACATATGCAAAATTATTATTAATGTTAATTTTAACTTTTATTTATGCTGTATGGTACAACAGCTGATAGATAAATATTTCTGTACGGAGGATCACTACTTTGAATCTACGTTTGTATAAGTCACAAAAAATACCACTAATCAAAATTATATTCCGGTTTTAGAGATTTAAATAGTCCATTCACATTTTAAGAATGTACAATGTAATTTTTTATTCAAATTAAAATAGTATATACATTTATAGTTTTCTAAATAATCTTATTTTTATTTAGTTTCCTGACAAATTCAAATATTAAAAACTCTGAGTCTATTTGAGAGAGTTGCACATCCTGTACAAAATTATTAATCTATCTTGTTCTTCTATGTAAATGTTAAAAATCTAAGCCACTAAAAATCTCAATCTTCATAATTTTGGTCATAAAAGATGTCATTCTATGAATCAATAGCATATCTGGAAACTGTGAGTTTATAAAAATCATTAAATGGGGGGAACTGGTCACTTAAACAAGTGAAAGACACTTTGGCACCCTAACATTAAACCACAAAAGTTTTAAAACGCTTTAAAAAAGTTTAAAGTAAAATCATTACTTTATTTACAATAATTTAAAAGAGTAGTAAAATAAAATTCGTATTCCCAGCAATTTTCTTAATAAAATCTTATAACAAAGCTATTATTTCAACACTTTATTAAGAAATCATATTAGAATATTATATTAACTTTATTATCACATTTTATTACCATATTAAAAAAAATAGTTTATTACTAAAATTTGCTGTAAGACTTTTTTAAATATACACCGATGTAGACAAACTTTGGAAATTCATATATGAATAAAATAGTTTTTTAAAATATTACGCAATATAATGTTATTTTTTTTACGGTAATCGTAATTTAGTTTCAGTTAAGATCAAAGAAGTTTTCTAAATAAGGTTACCTATACTTAATTAAAATTTTAAAATTTGAAAATGAATTGAAATGTCGGACATGAATTAACGTACGCATTACATTTTAACTAATGATTTTATTAAATACACATTTTTTCTCATTAACTATTAATAATTTAAGATTGTCATGTCCTCCTAAAAATTACTCAGATACATATTTAGTAAAATATATTAAAATATTTAAATACTAATAAAAAATAAATAATAGTAAAATATATAAAAATAATAAATAATAATAAAAATATATAAATAAGTAATAGTGAAACATATAAAAGCATTTTAGAGTATAATAATGTTTTGCACTCTCTTCAAATTTACCTTTTAATTTTTTAATCATCTAGAATTTGTCTTGTAAATTCCAATGTCAATGATTCCCATTGTCTAAAATATAATACTTAAACAGACAAGATAGTATCTAAATTGTTCTTTTTATGATCATAATTCTAGATTAACTTTAAAGTGAAAGTAAAGCAAAATCTTATGCTCTTGTGAAACAATCAAAATCAAAGTATCTGCCAATGATAAAACTTTTTAGTGTTTTCTTTCGAGTGCCATTCTATTATATTCACCACTGGAGTTAAAATTACATGCTAAATAAATCATTTTGAGTATCAAAAATTTTAAATTAGAAAATTATTTTAATTAACCAATTTATAATTTTATTTTTAATAAATAACATGAATAGTGAAGACGTTTAAAATCCCAGGAATTCGCTTACTATATTTTATTTTTAAGGAAAATTCCAGAAATTTTTTAGTTAGAAAAAAAAACAGCAATTTTTTTATGAAGTATTCAATTGATGTTTATCACATTGCCAATGTTAATACATTTAAAATTTCACTTGATAAGGAAACATTTTAGAATTTTTTTAATATGTGAAAATTTCTTGGCATTATCTTTTTAAAACATAAGTTATTGCTGATAAAAGAAATTTTAGTAACACAAATGACATAAAGCCCTTACATGCCAAATAGTTTAACTATTACGTTTCATTATTGTTTGCTAAGAAAGTTTTTATATGCTTTACATTTTTTATATTGTGTTTTTGAATAACAAATGAGAAATACTTAGAAAAGATTCGTAACTTTGAAAAGCGAACAATGTAAGGATTCCCAGTGTCCAAAAACATCGATTAAGATACTCAGAAAAAGAAAGTAGAAAGAGGTAGATTCATTTAACACCCACGCACTCTTGGCGGGAGAAAAGTACGCTGGGTCGTATCCAAGGAAACGCCTCTTGCTCCGGAAAGTTATCCAATCACGGAAGACTGGGAAAAATAACAGGAAAGGGTGGACGTGGAGAAGCTGCTTTATAAAGTGATGAAAAGATGCTGAGGAGCGACAAAATGTGTTCCGTTTCCATTCCTTCCGTTACTCGAGAGGAGTTCCATTCTTGATGTACATACTCCAAAGTGAAGGTGAGTATTCTTTTCACATGGAATCGCAGTAAAGTATTCCTCACTACTGCAGAGAGTGGTAACCGTTACTTTTGAAGAAATAGAAATAGAAAATAGAAATAGAAAAATAATCCAAAAATACAGCTATTATTTTTTAAAAGAATACTTTTAAGGAAAACGGGAGAACATTTAAAGTTGAGTAATAAATAAAATTAATTAAGTAATTATAAAATTAACAAAAACAAAATTAGTTTATTAAATTCACACATATATAAAGCTATAAACAATTTCAAAATGTATCTTGCTTAACTAAATTTTAATATTGTATTAGATTTGGTGGAAATAATAAATGTTATAATTTTAAATAAAAACATATTGTATTTTATATTAACAAAATATTAAGACATAAATTTTAATAATTTTTAAATGAAGGAAGAACCATAGTTAATAATTTGCTTTGAAAGAAAAATGTATTTTCAAGAACTTTCTTAATTTTTAATAAATTAATCAATTAAGTTTCCTTTTACAAATCCATATCATCTTCTTTTAATTCTATTTTAACACTTATGCATAAAAGCATAATTTTCTTTGTATTAGACTACTTCTGACGAAATTTTAACATTTTTCCTTGTTTCAAAACATAAATATTTGAAATGCATCATTAGATAAATTTACAACATTAAGCAAAGATAATGTTATATTCTTACATATAAATATTGTTTTTCTAGAAAAATATGCAATATATTACGCAATAATATTCATTTAAAGTACTTATGGTTATTAGTATAAGAGTTATATATTTATTGGGGTGTGTATAAAAATTACAGAAATTGTTTTCGTTAAGTCTTAAATCTATAAAAATGCTTTCATGAAATTCCATTCAAATGGCTTTTCTAAGTGGAGAGTCTCAGGTTTGATCTCAATTACAGTACAACAATGCATTTTTAATATTGTTATTTCTATTACATACATTACATACATTTTGTTCTAAATGAATTGTAAAACATTATATATATATATATATATATATATATATATATATATATATATATATATATATAGAGAGAGAGAGAGAGAGAGAGAGAGAGAGAGACATAGATATAGATAGATAGATATGAATTTACGCATCTTCTTATGCTTTTTATATAATTTTTTCATGCCTCTATGTTGTAACTTTTCTTCATGCGTCACTAGTCGATCAGTCTCATAAATAAAATGTGTGGGAGTATAGGCCGATTTTACTGAGACAATGATATCGATTCATGCTGTCTCTGGAATCGATTCATTTTGTTTCCCCGAAACGTTTGTTGTCAGAAAACATATATATAATTATATTGGAAGTGGAATATAGAGAAATATAAAAAAATAGCATCTTTTTTTTTTAAATATCATAGTTAAATTAGCTAGTATCTAAGTGCATTTTACAGGTTCGTAAACTATTATATAAATTTTATTATTATTTTTTTAAAAATATTAAAATGATAAATTATTTCTGTTTTGGTTAATTTGTAATCAAAATAAGAAAATTATGGTGATCAAAATAAGAAAATTATTAATAAATTGGAGTGGAAAATTGAGAATATTTAAAATACACTTTATTAGAGTATGTAAAAATTCAATACTGTCCTAAAATTATTTATTATTTTTATTCATCATTTCATATTTACTTCAGTCTAAATTTTTTCAAAAATGATCATTTGAAGGATATAAACTTTCATCAAAATAAGTTTTAATTATTTTAAATTCATTTCCATAAAAGTTTTTCATATTTCTCCCGTTAGAAATATCTTCATCACAATATTCATTGCTTGAAACAGTTTTTTGGCATATAGACAAATTATTTTTTATATCTTTTAAAAAATATTTTTGATGATATCTTTAATTTTCATTTCTCTTTAAGATTTGTTTCTGCATTTCCTTTAAATTCACGTTTTGCTAACTATAAATGAATCCGTAGGAAATAGTTCTACACAACAGTTATCTGTACTTAAATATTGTTTTAAATTTTACATTTCCTTAACCCTATTCTTTCATCATGTTTTTTTCGATGAAATGACAAAATATTTTTTCTGTTCCTGCTGTCTATTATGAATTACTTTTTCTGACTATATATTGTAAACTGTTTATGCTGTAAAACTTTTAACTGAATAAGAGGAAATCTAAAATATTTTGTAAGCATATGCTCTTATTATTCCTATTATTTAAAATATCTAAATTTTTACTCATTAGCATACATATTTGATTATTTTATAATCTGATAAGTTATTATATTACTATTCATAGTTCTCAATCGTAGAATTGATAAAAATAAGTTTTATATATTTTAGACTTCACATCAATCTCTGCTCTAATTAAGTATTTTTATGCCGGTATATATACATACAAACATGCAAACGTATACATAAACTGTATATTTTAATTATGTATGCATACATATAAATAAAAATGCTTTTTTTTTTAACAATTATGACAATTCCGCTAGTGTTTGCTTCAGTGAAAAAGACATTTTTTTTTATTTTATCACGTTTCAATAATTATCACATACCTAACTTAATTTAAAAACTTTTTATAATTCAAAAACTTAAAAATTATATACATAAAATATATACTTTAAATTTAATAATATTTTTAAAATATATACTTTCAAATATTTTAATAATAACTAATAAACTAATGTGAAATAAAGTATTATTTATTAAATTACTTAAAAAATATTTTTTAAGATATCTAAAGTCTATGAGTATTTATATAAAATTTAAGATAATATTTTTATGAAGTGTTATTATGGATAATGTTTTTCTTATAATTAATAAACATTTCCATGCATAAATTAAGTATTAACATTGATTTTGAAATAGTGCGTGTATGTAAAATTAATAAAATAATTATTTTAATCAAAGAACTCATAGTTCTAAAATAACATAAAATTTAGGTTATTCAAAATTAATATAATAAAAATTAAATACAAAATTTTCATAAAAATTTTCGAAATTATTTAATGATGTTGATATTAGCATTTTGCTTTCTTACAATATTTATCATCACTTTCTTTGAATTTCGTAACAATTCTCAATAAATTATTTATTCTCAATTATTGCAAAATTCATTTCCTTCCAACCATCATGAAAAATAAAGGCGTTAAGACAAAAAGTAGAGAATTTACGTTATTATGATGTGAACATTCTGAAAATTGATTTTTTAATAAGTTTGTTTTGAATAGTGAAATATAAATCTAATCAGCACGTCGAATTATTTTCTTACCAAATATTTTAAAACGAATGATACTTCGAAGAATGTTTTCAAGTACCTTTTATTCATATTGATATCATTCCCTTTTATTTTAAAGATAAATGGCAGTTAGCTTTATTTTCATAGCTTTCTTTACGAATTACCATTTTTTTTATATGTACATAAAAGAGACAATAATATAAACAATTTTTAATGAGTATAATATCTTGTTTTAACATAGAGTGAGAGCACTTTTATTCAAAATATTATTAAAGTAATACATCAGTTCTTGCAGGCAGTCTAAAAATGAAAAGTGTTTTGTAAAGCAAATTGCTTAATTTTTCTGCAAGTGTTTCTAGATTTCAAACAGATGTGATTTGCAAGTTTTGTAAATTTAATAAATCAGTCTTGAGTTTACTCAGAATTTCCAGAATAAATGCTACATTATTTTTGTCAGATATTGAACTACGGAAAGGAAAAAAATTGTTACAGGCTATGCAATGCTTTAAAAAAAATTCTTATATTATATAAAAGAGAGAGGAACATGAAAATCCATTTTAATATATATACTGTGATATAAATTACATACGCCTTATACGTCACACCTTAAAGCTTACAAGCAAGAAGATCTGTCTTTTTTCAAAAAGGAAAATAAGATTTTGACACTTTTCTCATGAAACCAATATTAAATCTTATTTAACTTTCTCAATAGCGAACTCCAGTTGCTCCATATTACTAAATGTTGCCACTGACAAATGTGGTTAATATCAAATGTGTTGTGTGTGTGTGTGAATCCAGAAAGGTGAAAAATTAAAATTTTAAATATTAAAAAAAATGTGAGAACACGCCATTTTTACTTACTATGCTTTAAATGCCTAGTAGGGACTATTACAGCTTTTTAGGAAATGGAATTTTTAAGAGGATAAAACTTGTCAGATTTTTTGGAGAAAATGCTCAAGGAATTTTACAAAAGTACTAGAAATAGATGTTAAAATGAATTTGCGTACAGTTTTATGAAAACGATGAAAGTGCATTTCTTTTATCATCATATGCATCGAAAAGAGATAAAATATTCTTATTTTATTCCACAACAACTTTTTAAAATGTGTATGTATTTACAGTTTATTATGCTTTTAATTGAGAACTGAATAGATTTATTTTGGGAATTACGTTCATAAATACAAAGGAAGACAAAATAGCTTTCTTAAAACAATATTAAATATATTTCGATCTTCTTAATAAGTAACAAAATAAAGACAATAAAAATTGCAATGCATCGGTAAGAAATTTTTTATGAAAAAACCAAACTTATTTTCTTCCTGAAATATAATTAATAATGCATGCTAGTAAAATATGCCACTATAAAACTCCTCACTATATCAGCTAAAATTCCAAGAAAAAAATTTGCAAAATTGCTACAATAAATTTTCTGAGCAAGCAGCCATTTGTAATTATTTTAAATTTATGATATCTATATAAGGTAGAAAATTAAGTTATGCTTGGTTTCATGTACATTTAAATTTATGTTCTTAACTATTTTCATTTGCATTTCTTTATTAATGTTTATATTTACATATTGGAGAAGAAAGTTAAATAATGACTTTCCGCTTGATCCAATTCATTATTTGTTTACTATAACCCTACGAAATAATATTGGTACTTACAGACAGCTGGTATTTCACATAAAATATATCAGCAAAATAATACAATAATCAGATTTGAAAAATTTAAAAATATTTTTGATTTATACAAAATATAAGACTTTTAATTATTACGTCATATATTAATGCTGTAATTTTAAATATTTTCGGAAACAAAAATACGTATTAATCACTTTTGATTGCTTGAATATATTGCATTCCTTTTTAATGCATTATATACAGTTTAGTTTTAAAAAAAATAATTGCTTGCTTATAAAATAAAGTAAGCGAAAATGTTTGATTTAATTCAATGGATGATATATTACAAAAAAACAAAACATATTTAAATATTATAAATAAAGATAGTCTTCTTAATGATTTAAATATTATAGCGATATACTGCCTCTTATTTCCCTTCAAATTTTGCAAGCATATTACTGCAGTTTCCTTCAGTTAATCATTTATTGTTATAAATTTTATTAAAATATTAGAAATGAATTTATTGAATTTTAGATAATAATAATTGAAGATTGAATTATAGTTTGTAATAATATCTAATAAAAATGTTTAATTTAAAGCAGCAATAGACTTGATACTTTGATAATTACCTATCTATGATTAATCTATAAACAAAACATTTGATACAATCTTCGAGTAAAATTCTAATTTACTAAACTTTTCTTTCACCAATTATATCATACGTGTTTGAATTTCAAGATACGTATCTTATATTAAATTAAAGAAAAAGCAAGCAAAAGTTTGTTAATGAGCTATGACTTGTAGTAGTTCTTAATTAATTATTGTCAAAGGAATAGCTCTCTTAGAAATAAATGAAATTTTTCGCTAATTGCGATTGAAAAAGATATTTTTCTTGCCAGTATGCACTTTCTATAACTAGGCTTATTACTTTTATAACTGGATTCAATAAGGGTTTTCTTTTTATATTAATCCTAGTTATTTCAATGAGTTTGAAATGTATATTAAATTGGAAAGTATAACTAACAATCCATAAAAAATTATATAATATAATTTTTAGCGAAATTTTTGGAATATTTATGTTGCAAACGTATATTATAAAAAATTATTAAAAATCAGCAAAAAATATTAGTTCTTTTTACATTTTTTTACAAAAAATGTAAGTATTTTTTCCAATATACGCGTAAATACTGCTTTATTTTAAACACTCGAAACTGACATCTTTTAAGCTCTAATATAAATTTTATTGTTTCATTACTAAATCAAATTTTATATACTGTTCTGATATAGCTTCGGCAACATTTAGAATTTTATTCAAACCATATCCATATATCAAAACAACTCTAAATTTATTTGCTCTTTATTTTCAAGCTTTTCTTTTTTACATTAGCTCGTTTACATAACATTTTGATTTCACTTTGTCAAAATTTCTTATGAAACTTTCTTTCGGTTGCACTAATAATAATTTTCTATAAGTTTGCTAAAGTATAAATTTCATAGGTAAAATATTAAAAAATATAGAAAAGAAATAATTTCAATTTTATTCTTTAAATTTATTAAATTTAAAAATAAAGATAAATTAACTAAAACACGCTACGTACGTATCGATGTAATTATTAAGAAAGGATATCAAATAAGAAATATAAAAAGTAGGTTTGTGGAAATAAAGCAAACATTTATGTATTATTTTTTTATCAATTTGACTTACCTTTTATAACTATTAAAATATAATAAAAAGAATATTTTAACTAAATTTTCAAAGAGTTTTTAATTAATAGTTTAACACATAATAAATCATACTCATTTATTTAAAATTTAATAAATTGTTATGTTTGTAGAATTTGAAGGTACGTTTCATATTTATATCAAATTTTTTAATTAAAGAATGGATAATGGAAATATTATATGCTTATTCTATAAGCTACAATTTTATTTAAATTTATTAAAAGATAATATATGTTTTATTGGTGAATAATTTATTGAAATATTTGATGTTGATAAAACTCAAAAAGAAAATTTCGGAAAAACATCAAATCCATTTAAAATAATAATATATATTCTGACTATATTGTTAGTAATTATTAGAGATTTGAATTTTTACAAATAAACTATTTTATATTTGAATATAAACCATGTATTTTTTTCAAAGCTCTTAATCCCATATTTACTAAGAACTATGTTTCATGTGTAAACAAATTATTATATTATCTTATTATAAATTTAGTTAAACAATATGATTAAGTTATTTTGCGATATTTGTGTACATTAAGTCTCAAAAAATAAGCACACAATAGAAATTAAAATATAATTCATATAACTCGAAATATGGTTACAATCTAATAAAAATGATTTACTTTGGACAAAGAAATTTAGATATGTAATGATCAGTAGGATCCTCGCGCGTGAAAAAGATTTCACACTAAAATATTTGCACAACCACTCACGAAGCTGGATAGCCCCAAATTATTGGTGTAAACCCAGGTTTATTTCAGTAGTTGTTACTTTTTGTTGCGTTTTGGATTTTAATCTTGTTCGCTCTTGTTCGTTGATTTTACGCTCTTGTTTGGTGTATATTTCTTCATTTTTTTGTAATGATGGCATATGATCGGAATTGTTCCTTCTATGTAACAACCGTCCAAAGTCATCCTGCCCTAAAATTTAAATGTTTCGATCATCAGAAGCTTGTGGAATCATCACAACAATAAAAATACGTTTCACAAAGACTTAGTAGTTGATGTTCTAAAGATACATGCAAGAACTGTTATCTGTGTTTACAAGATTCATTCAAAAAATCAATCCATAAACTTTTTTCGAATGTTGTGACTTTATGAAGAATAATGATGTCTCAACAATCTATTTGCAGGTGACTGCATGAAAATCTTCTATATTTTAGACTAGTCTACACCATCACTTTGTGTACCATTATCATCGTCTCACAAAGTGTTCTGTTGCAGTAGGCTCCGTATTTCATCCCCTAGACACTACAAAAATGGAACAATATACGTTTTCCCGATATCGGTATAAAAAACTATTCCTTACAGATATGGATTTGAAGAATCCCAGGAACTCATTCTCAAGCTCATAATATCACTGAAAATATTAGTTCAGTCATACTGATGCCACAGTTTAGGCAGAGATATCAATCGACAGTCAAACTAATATCTCAGCCCTCCCTTCTAATTCTGTGATTGCAATTATTTATCTGGGTTCAATCCTCGTTTTCCATGTTCAACCTTACTTGGCATCTAAGGAACTTGAGACTATGTTTGTAGACGATGGTGCAAGAACAGTTAGAGTTATATTTGTCAACCAATATATAAAATGTGAAACGCTACCTCAAATGGAATTAGCAGTGCAATTGCCCGAATTAAGCACTAAAGAACTTGTCTGGGATATCTCAGGAGATCGTTAAGATTTGTAATCTGCGTTGTTTAATTCCACCAAATCTTAAAGACTTAAGAAAATATATTCCTTGAGAACGGGTACAGATTCATCTATAACCTGCTTGAAATTTCGTTGTTTTTGAACCTATCTTTCTAATAGAGGTGAATACTCACTCTATTGTTTAATATTTACAACTAAACCTTTTGTAGCACAAATTAAAGATATTATTGTTCATATTGTTTATTAGAAAAATAAATGCTGTTATCTTTCAATTTTTCAAGCGTTTGCCTCTACCTCTGTTGAACAATCAGTGGAAATTTTTTTTTCCGTTTCAATAAATTATTTAAATTTTTTTTACCATTTACCATTTTCCTAAAAAAAAATTCTTTTTGGAAATGAAAAGTCTAATTTTATGTCAATATTACAAAAGAATTTTTATCTTTCACAAATAAACATTTATTTTATAAATATGTATCTATATTATGTGTGTATAGTGAGTGAGTGGCTATGTGTTGCATACCACATTTAAGATAAATGTGATATGCAAGAAAGAATAGATAGCAGACATCTTGCTTAAATCACAAGACATATGCAGTAGACAACAAACATTAATGTTTATCAAAACAAATGAACTGTAGTATGGTGATCTCTATATATACACACACAATGAGAAATATGGGTTCCAACTTAAATACTATTAATCCGGGAAAACCTGAATTGTAGAAAGGAACCATGACGCGCTTTGCAAATGGTGCCTTTGGTGAATGAAAACAAATTCAATCTGACTAATTATTCTAGTAGCAATCAGCTACAAGAACCTTAGTATATTGTTTAAAATTGCAGAAAAATATTTTATTACTAATAATAATTTCATATATTGACCCAAAAACAATATATTATTAAATAAAACCTCATGCATATATTAATTGCATAAATATGCAATATTAATTATAATATAATGAATCAAATCATTTTTATTCAGTTTATTAATGATTTGAAAATAAATTAAAATTTACAACTTGCAAAACACCAATAAGATATAAAATACATGCTTAATATGCATATTAAATTTTATTCAAAGTTTTTTTTCATAAATTCTTTTGAAACATCTATGCATACATGCAAATCTACATATTTTAAATGCATGGTTTTTTTATTTGATTTATCAATTTATTATAAAAAGTAAAGTGAATTTTAAATTGATTAAATTTTGATATATCATTATGAAATGGATTTCTTACAATAAATTGAATCTATAGTGAACAATGTTTTATCACCCTTTACTTTTATCTGTGAATAACCATAAATTATCTGTCCTTTCTAAAAGCTATAGATTAATATTATTGGAGAAATAAACAATGCGCTTATGAAGTATAAGAAAGAAAGCTTTCTCACAAAATGATCATAGTTATATCTTATGAGTAAAGTAAATCCGTCAGTAAATTTGAACAAAAAGATTTCAGCTCTACCACGGATCAAGTTGATGAAAGAGCCAATCTCCTCCTCAAAAAATTGGAAATTGCATTTCCAACATAGGTACTTTGCGGGAACAAATATAGGAAATAAATCAATGCGAAATGTAATCCGCTTATTCTTTATCCGGAAATATTATTTCCGATAGCACTGGTTTACAAACATGTACTGTAGAAATATATTTCCTGGGAGTTACGAATTCTTTCATTGATTACTTTATCTTAACGTTAGACTTATCTTAAGTTTAATTGAGGTAATTTCCTATTTTTAGAATAGTGCTTAAGAGAAACTATTTAGCAAAAAATGATTTCATTCGTCATGGAAAATGTGTTAAAACTCTAAATGTCGCAAACGTGTTACTGAAAAACGAGAGAAAATTGCTAACTTTCATGAATCTATCTCTTGTATTCAGTAGTATATTTTTAAAAGAATAAATTTCTATAAATTATTAGTCTTTTTTAAATATTTTATCATATGTTTTTTTTAAATGATGAAATACGATCTTTCCTTAAACTTCTTTAAAAATATTATATCACGATATTGTAACCAAATGATAATAAAACTATACATATACTTTTTAATTAATGTGATAATAATTTCTACAATTCTGAAATAAATGCGACTTGTTAAAATGTTAAATGGTATTAACATATTAGCATGAGATTTATGATTAATAATTAAAGCTGGTTATGACATACGCATTACCTATTAGGTCATAATACGTATAATTTTATTCTAATCTCACATCAGCCTTAAGTATAAAAATCTATTCATGTTAAAATCAATGTTGTTGGCATAAAAGTCTATGAAATAAGTTATCTGTAATATTTTAAATTTTTCTAATGTTTTATTTACTTATAGAATTTTTTTTACTTGAAGAACTTTTTTTTATCTGCTTTAAAAGTTAATAACAAAATGTATATTCAATATTAGACTAAAAAAATATATTTTTTATTTTTTCATAAAAAAAATCGAAATCTAATTTATGAAAAGGGTATTTCACATATTTTTCCCAATTAATATTATTTATAAAGATATATCAGTTTTTCCTTAGATCATAAATGATTGCTATTTTAAATGTCTTTAAATATCTATTATATATAAACAAAAATGTTATAATATATTGACAGGTTATTATAAGTGCCCAATATATGTTGCATATATGTTTAAAATTCTACTTATTTAAAAACAATAATAAGTGTCAATATTTCTAAAAATATATATATAACAGCTTTAAGCAAAAATTACTTCTTAAATAAAGAAGTGTACATGAAGAAATTATGCTGAGATAAATAACAAGGAGTTATTTTTATTTACAATATTAAATCATTTTTTAAAAAATATTTTCCCATAAAAAACATTTTTCTATTTTATCAATTTTGATTAAGTTATAAAATTAGACAAATACAGAGTTTATAATTAGTTTAAATCTCGCTTTATTTCTTAGTTATTTAATATTAATTATATGTCCCAAAAATCAAAATGATGATAAATCCTTTAGCTGTTATCTATGTCTGAAAATGTGAATTTTGATTTTAAATAATGACTACATGTGACAAATAGAATAAAGTACCATATGCTAGACACATAAATTAATAAACAATTACATCTTCTGGGTGATTGGTGTAAAAATATTTTCTCATCAAAAATATATCACATTGAATTCTGTGCAAATAAATCTTTAATAGATTATAAATATATATTTAAAACATCACGATACAAACATATAATTTTTAGAAGTAAGGATTTATATAATTTCAGAATGTTATATTTATAAGAATCTATTGTTTTAATAAGCTATTAAACCCTTCACCAACATTACTTCAAGGAAAACTCCCCATAATTTAAAAGAAAAAAAATGATCGAAATATACTTTTAGTATATCAACACAGCAGTCACTGTAGTGATAGCAATAAAATTCTGATTGACTTATAATAATTTTACAAACAAGTTGCATTATAAAAAAATATAGCTTTCGTAAAAAATATAGCTTCTAATATAGCTTCTAATATAGCTTCTTTTAAAAAATATAGCTTCTAATTACTTCAAGAAATAAAAGTTGCATATTATTGAGTCAATATTATTGATTTGAACTTTATATCAGTTGTTTGTAATTTTAAAACTAAATGAAATGCGCAAAAAATGTAAAGCGTTTACAATATATCATATTTAACATTTTATGAAGATTTTAAAATGATTAAATGCATTGGTTACATCGAAAAACTTGTAAGAAAAATGAAATTTCACAACTTGATATTCAATCTGTGTTTCATTTGAAAAACAGAGCTATTTTGAGTTCTCGAAATGAGAACAATTAAATGCCTCAAGCCAGAACTATTGTTTCTATTCTTGCATTTCAAAACAATTCGATATAGTGTTGGTCATTTCTTAGCTTAAAACAATATTAATCAAATCTTTATGAAGAGTTCAACGATCTTTGTAAGAGTTAGTGCTTATTTATCCATTGTACTTTAGAAAATAAACTTCAGCTTTTTGAAATTTATTTCATATAACTAGTTTCCAATTATAAAACCGCATATATATACAAACTATTTAATAATGATTTTGAAATACAAAGAAAAGACTATTTACAAATGAATAACGAAACATCATCTTAGAAAGTTATAAGTAAAAGTTAATGATCGATCGTCAATTTGTACGTCTTCGTCTCACGTCTCTCCTCGTCATTCTACATGCACGGCGGTAAACGTGATGCATATGGCCCTCTGGTGACGCTTTCGATCCCACATATTTAACTTAATATTAAATTATTTTGGTTTAAATACTTAACATTTGCTCATATTTATTTCTTTTCTAGAACAAATTTTTTTTTTGCAGATTGTTTCATTATTAATTTAATTACATGTAGTAAGACATTACAGTTTACTTCCTAGATAATATGAAAATTTTATTGAGATTTTTAATTTTGATTTCTGGGGGAATAAACTTAAATTAGATACCATTGTAATTAAATTAAGTATTACGTTTTGAAATAATTTTTGGTAACATCAAATATGAATACAACTCAATTGTATATGTTAGTTATTTCTGAATTAAAATTGTGTGAGTTGAGTGATTTGTTCACTACAGAATTATTATCGTAATTTCGAAAAAAAATAACTATTACCAAAAAACTTATGACTTAATTGTAATAAAAATTTCTTTTAAAGCATATTAGAAAACTGTTCCATGTATCTTTTTGAAGTGATTTCTGTAATTCATTTAAAGCAAATAAAATAATTTTGTTTCATTATTAGGTCAGTAGAGTATATATCATTTGTGTGTTAAAAATTTTCAGTTAAAGAAAAATGTACTTTATAATATTTAAATGAACATTGAAAAATATCTTTTATGAATTTGTTGTTTCCCTTTAATCTAAAGATAAATTATATTTGCTTTGTAAAAAATCAGTTTATAACTGTTAAAGATAAAAAATAAAAAAATGAAGCTTTCTCATAATTAATATGCATTGTTTTTTTTATTTATTTAATATCTTATTCATAATTGTAATGTTTTTGTTCATAAAAATTCCAAATAAAGTTATTATTTGCAGATAATCATTTGTTAGAAAATAATACTATTTTTGCTTAAATGTAAATATATATATATAGATGAAAGATGTTCTAAGAAAAGCTGCCCCTATATGAGTCCCTAGTGACCGGCTCGTTCAACCAATTGATAAAGTTTAGTTATAGTTATTTAAATGTATGGGATAAAGATAGTGATGATTTAAAATAATAAAAGTCTCACAGTTACAGTGACAAAGATTGAAATTTTCGAATGGTAACACCCATTCTTTTCGTGTGCAAGTTGACCACAGTTTGCAATGACTTCATTTACATTAAATCAATATTTGCATTAGAACATTAATATTTACATTTTCGCAAAAAGAGCAGAGCAAAAACTGAAAAATCTATCGAGTATTTCGGCTTAGTGTGCAAAATATTTGTTTAATATAAATATCATTATAATTGTTTCAGAACATATTTAATAACAGATATTACAACATATACATTCCAAAAAAATTTTATTATTTTTAACCACCTATTTTCTTTAATTAAACAAATTTCATTAAATAAAATAATTTTTTTTAAGTTTTTGTATTATTTATTATAAATTACATTTTTAAAACTATACCTTAAACAATAACAATAAGAAAATAATTATTTAAGAATCATTCAACTCTATGCACTTCATGTGAATAATTTTGGTTCTAATAAGACTTGCGAAAGGAGTTTAATATAAGAGACATTATTCTCATCGTTAGAATGCCTCTTTAATAAATCCAAATAACTAAGCGTACCAAACACTATGAAAATTTATTGATAAATTTTCGTTGTATGCCAAACACTGTGCATTCTATATTGCATGCTAAACTCTGCATTATTTAGCTATAATTATCTGAAATATTAACAAATGTTGCACATAGAGAGAGAACCGTAAGAATCAATCCATTAACGCAGTTAATTCAAGGGTACTCTAGAGAAAAGCGTTTACCAGAAATTGTTGTGGAAAGAGTTTTCATGTAATTGAAACAGAAGTTGTTAGCTAATGAGCAGCCTTGGGGATAATGTTAATGCATGTTGGGGAAGTTAACTGCGTCATTTCTCTTCAAGTTATTATCTAATTCTTGAATAGGTGTTTAATAATTTATTTTAATTAAGTTTGGAACCTAAAGTAGATGGTAACCTTTTTTAAACATTTTTATCATCCATTAACTTATGTAAATTTATCCAATGACAAATAAAAACTTTAGCTATTTTGTATTGAAATTGTTAGTATGTCAAATTAGAAAAATTAACGTCATCGTTTTCTTTCTTATATTTAGGAATATATCTGCCTCGTTTGTTTTTAAACTTTATCTAATTATTGAAAAGATGTTTAGTATTTTCGTTCGATTAATTATATAAGTAGAATATTTGTTTGATACAAGGTCTTGTGACTGCAACAGAGTTTATATTAAGACCGTAAAAAATTCTTTTCTGCTAATAATAACGTAATGCAAATAAAAGAATTTTTTTCAAAAATTCTCTCTATTAAAACAATGTTGAATTATTTAATAACTAAGAAAAGAAGTAAATATATTTTTATTGGTTAGGGTTTTCATCAATATTTATTTGCATCAATTCATTTCAATTTTTTGTTAAATTTGTATATAACTCATTTTAAATATCAGTTTAAATGTCAGTAAAAATAAAAACTGTAAAATAATTTTAAAAATTATATTTTAGAATAAGCTTGTTTTCTTAAAATGAAAAATATTTCTATAAACTTTCCATATTTAGTAATAAAAACATATATTATTAAAAACAACTTTGTATTTGATAAAATTGCAATTTTATAATATTTTATCAATTATAAATGTATGGATAACATATTTAATTAAAAATTTTTATAGATAAACTATAGAAATTTTTAAATAGTGCTACAATGTTAATAGAAACAGAATTGAGATTTTGAATATGACCATGAACTTTAAATGATCAAAAATATTCCCATACTAGCACCATTTCAAAAATTTCCTAACACTTGAGAAAATTTATTTGTCCCTTAATATTCCTATTCATCACTTAAGGGAATAAATATTTTATTGTCCCAGAAAATTCACTCTGAAATTATTCAGTTTTCCATATTATGGTCAAACAACAGTCAAAAAGGGCAGGTTTGATAATAAATTCTAAACATCCAAGATAAGGTTAATATCAATTTCTAAACATCCAAGAACAGTGTTGAGAGGTGAACATGCATATTGCTTGAAAACATTTCCAAGAAACAATCAACCGAAGAGTATAACACAAAATATATATGTCTAGTTAAAAATATAAATACCGTAGTATTGACGTTATTTAATGTGCCCAGTTCCACTTAAACCCAACAAGATGAACAATACGTTACGTGATAAAAAGGATTTATTTGAATATATGTTGTTGTTACTAATGACACTTTTCGAAGCAAAGCTCTCCTTCATCTGTGGCTGGGCAAATGAAGTCAGAATGAGTACTTTCAATTTTTGTGAACAGAGACTCCCTTAAGAGGATAGAAGTACAACTTTGGCTCATAGATGGCAGCACAATCTGGGTCTTCCAATTTAGAGATAAGAGGACAGAGAGGACCCAAAAGACTGAATCCTAACACCCCAAGAGATATTAATTTGAAAATGGAACATGGAGGACATTGTAACCACGACATATTTTACTTGCTCCATTATTGAAAACGATGTCTTGTTCACCATCAGTGAACACAACAGGTCTTCGGATAAGCTGAGATTCGAACTCACTACCTTCCGGTAACGAAAGCTAAGCTTTAGACAAACAGGTCACCATGGCCTTCGAAAATGGTATTATTGTCGCTAATGATAAAGTTTAATCAGACAAAATGAAATATTTTACTTCCGACAAATTTTAACTTAAGTGATTAATAGAATTATTTTTAATAAACGAAAAATTTTTCTAAAAAGGATTAAAAGTTTATAATCTAAGAATGCAAATATTAAATTTTTGTTATTAAATAAATATATTTTTTTTACTTAAAAGCTTATTGTAGGAAGGCAACTTATTGTATATAATCAAAACATCAGAATTATCAACGAGAAGTTTTTACACTATGGAAAATCATCGTTAAAAGTATTTTATTGGAGGCAAAATATTATTTTAGTGGCATAGACCTACATAAGGAAAACATTTTATAGCTCAGATTTTTATAAATATGTATTCATAAATTTTTGTTGAAATGAAGCTAACAGTTAATATGAAAAATAAAATTTATGTTAAAGTTCGTTTTAAATTTATTATTATTATTATTAAAGTTTACCATTCATTGTAAAAATGTATTATAAATTTTCCATTCAATGAGAAACAAATGATAAATGAAATGAATGGTTACTTAAGCTGGAAATGAAACAAAAAGAAATAATTAAATTAATTTAGTTACTAAAAATTAAAATTAACAGCGGATGAAAATTTATCTCTTATAAAACAATGAAAATTAAAAAATGTATCATTTATAAGTTGCTTACAATAATCACGATAAAAATAGCAGCAACAAAATATCAAGATGAATTTATGTTTCAGTATCCAATAAAACTTTTTTAAAAGCTTCAGTATTTTTTTTCCACAAAATTAATTAGTTTAAGATAATGTTTCATAAATTTCAATTTTTCATTTTTCAGATATTTGTCAATTCCTCAATTTAAACACTGTTGTATTAAATTGCAGTGCAAAATATATTTTTTTTATTTAACAGTGAAGCCATATATTTTTTATATCTCAACTTCAAACGGATAAAAAATATAAATGTTAAGTTCCTATTAAGTTTTATAAATTAAAAATTATAGTTTACATAAACATAATAAGTATGCAAATTATATCAAATGCATTAATAATTAAATTATATAGTAAACTTGATATTAATTAATACTACTTATTGCTGGAAAATGTTTATTTTTTTAAATTGGATTCTTTGAAATTATTGAAATATATTTTGATGAGCTATTTTTATGGTGTTTTAAAACATAAATTGTATTCATTGATAAATTTATGAAGAATTGATGTATTTCTTGTTCTTCTCCGTTTGAAAATTCTTATTATTGAATAGATTAACTATATTTACTTATTTAAAAATTTGGATTACCTTAAATCTTAAGACAGTTAATAACAATGAAATAAGATTAAGTAACTTAATGTTCAATACACACAACAATAATTAATATCAAGATATTTTAACAAATAATTTTTTTTAATTGAATGATACATAACAAAGTGGAATATATAACAATAATAATAAACCAGTATATTTTTCAATTTTGTTTTTATTTTTCACCAAATTTAATTTCACCATTGAAAAATTAAACGTTACAATCTATTTCTGTATTTGAGAAAGTTAAAAATCAAACGCTGCAAAAAACTCTTACGACTCAATATTTTTTTCACTTGATTTTAATTTTTTTCACATCTTTAAAATAACTATTTACATAATAATCTGAGGAACTAGACGAATTTCATTATTTTTCAACAAACGTGTTTCATATAAAGGAAAAAAGTAATAATCATATTTACACAAAAAATATATAATTCCTTTTAAAAAATTAACTTACTTTATCTAAGTGAAAAATAATAATGTCTTGACTTTATGCTCATTTTTTAAAAAAATTAAATCTTTTGGGATAACTGGTAAAAACTAATGTAGATTTTCCTAAACTTTTACAATTATATTGAAAGCAACCATAATTCTTACAAAGTAGCAAATATTTTTTTCACTGTTTAAACTATAAATTATAATTTATTTTTATAGTTTTATGGAATTGTAATGAGGCCTGTAAAGTATATTAAACATTATTACGATTTTTAAGTGACAAAAACAAATTTTAAATATGCAATTATTATTACACTAATGGAGTATTTTATTTAGATGTTTTCTTTTCTGAATTAAAATATTTTAAATGAAAAATTATTTTAATATTTTTTGTGTGTTTTTATATGTATAGTTGTTAAGCAACATTTATTTGCCATTAACTAATAAAATGCTTTTTTTTACCAAATATTTACATGTCTTATTATGTACTATCATTATGATCTTTTTTATGGTATAAAAGAAGAACATTTACATTTTGGCATTCAAATTTTGAATACTAAAAACTAAATTACTGCATTATCATCAGCATTTAATATAAGCATTGGGACTTGAAGATAGTCTAAAGGTATATTTAGAATGATTTAAGAATGCTAAAGATGCTTCAAGATGACATAATGTCTTACATTCTTCCATCTTATTATTATAATATAAATATAATAATAATACATTATATTATATATATATATATATATATATATATATTAATAATATGGAAAGCTCTTATCATTTTAATAAAAGCAAAGCAATACAAGAATTTTTATCTATTTTCAAAGCACTATAAATTATAATATAAATTTTCCACTTTTGAGTTTAAAATAAATTCTGGATGAAAAAATTCAACTCATGAGCTGGATTGTTAAGCATGAATATATAAACATCAGTATATTTTATGTCTGAATTATAAATATATATATATATCAATGAAGAAAAATTAATTACTTAAAATAAATACATATAAAAGAATAGTTAGATTATAAGATTAGATAACGTTGTTTAGAGGAAATCCTTTGCAACTTGAAGTGGAATCAGTCACTGTCAAACATTGGGGTATAATTATTGTATATAAGATTTCTGTATGTGTCTGTCGTTGTTTTTTTTATATATTCTTAGGGTGTACTCTCGTATAGCACATAAATGTATTCGAAAGTCTATAAGCACATAAATGTATATAAAGTTCCCTAGTAAGGCTATTCTGGATAAATGTTTACATATATTACAATGAATTTCAGTTTGCTTAGCTGTTTGTTGCATCCTATTCAAGTGTTTTTTAGTAATTTAAAGATTTGTTATTTAAAAAATTTATTTTTTTACATATTAACTTTTTCGCTTATATTATTCCTACCAATATTTTCCCTTTATAATCGACAAATTGGGCTCTTCTATTATTAATTCATTTTCAAAATTTAATCATCATTTATTATATACATTTGTGATAAAATAAAAACAATTACAAAATATTAAAAAGTCTCATATTTCTTATAAGGTACATAATAATTTCAAAAACCACATAATTTTAAGAAATTAAAAATTTTATAATATTTGTTTAATTTTAAAATTTAGTTTTATAATAATCAACAATTTTTCATTAATAGAATCGGAACTTCATTTCTTTATATATATATATTAAAATATTTTTTCATACATGTAGATAATAAAATAAATGTAATATATAGAGTAGATAATTTAAAACTGGAGAATAAATTTAGGCATTACAAATGAAGCTTTAGACTTTGGTAATTATTATTATCATGACTGAAGAATAAAATTAGTTTCTTTCAAATATTTATACTATTATAACGCAGAATGTATAGAATTCATTTCCATTTAAATTAGTAACTGCGTAATGTCGAACGATACTTCTAAAAATAGCATGAATTTTCTCTAAGATAATCTTTTCTTGTTCCAGAATCCTGAATTGTAATTATTCTTTGGTAAATATACCGCACAAATAAACTCTTGCTTTATTTCCAGGCAACAATGAAAGCTTGAAAATAAAATTTAAAAAATAACGAAATACAATGCTAATTCTAAAATGCCCCTTATACTTTTTACATGTTTGTTTATTCAAATAGCATTTTTTAAAATAAAGATTTTGTTCCCATAAATTAGAAATCATATATTAATTTCAATTCAATTCATCTCACCTTTGATCAAACCAGTCACATCAGAGTTTCAAATAAATATAAAAATACATATATGTTTTTTTGATAGCATTTATATCTGTGAGTTATTTATTGTTAAATACATTGCTAAAATCAGGAAAGCACATTAAGAACATTCTCGAGAAAGAACTGTGAAATTTGCGTGATTGGAATTACATATAATAATTCATATTAAAATATAATAATAACACATAACATTTAATGTATTTAAGGTTTAAGAGGATTATGCATATCACTGTAGACAATTGTATTTACATATAACTGTATATTTATTTTCTTATGAAATTCCATTCACTAATTTTAATTCACATAAATAACTTATAAGGGAACATTGATAGACCCTAGTTTTACACCCAGAATATAGCAATGAAAATTTGTTGAAAGATTATAATTTCACACAAAAGTCAACATTCACAATCTAATAACATTACACGCCTGAAAACATTAAAAATCATTTATCTGGGAATGATTGGTCAACCTCCTTTTTTGACAGGAAAAAAATCCAGTTTATTTATATATAAATTTTATATACATACTTTATCGTAAATGACAAGTGCATTTAAACCAGATACTAGTTTAAACAAGTATCAAAAGAGATTTTGAATTGCATTAACATGGGATTCCATTACAAAAATATAGTTCCTTCCAGGATGTAATAAATTGTAAAGTTCAAAAAGCATTAGCAATTTAAAAAACTTAGTTCACTCAAAATGTTTTTTAAAAGTTGAAATAGTATATTCCAGATGTCAGGAAAAGCGAACAGAAGAATCTCAGTATATAATTAGTTAATTACTATCTAAACATAATTTTTTCGCTTAATAAAAAGGCATAATTTGAGGATTAAGAATATTTATCAGTGAAAGATATAATCAAGGTAACAAAATATTGCAAATTACTAGGCACTTACATTTATAATTTCTAGTTCAATTATAAAACATTTTTAAAGGAGTTTTTTAAAGATTTAATTTAATATACCTTCAGGTAAAGGCACCTATCTTCCATGGATAGAACAATTTATAGTCATATTTAGAGTCATTAGGCTCCAGAATTGGCAGCCCTTATTGTCAATGCCTTTGGCTATATATTGGTTACTATAATTTAGATGCAAAAATTGAATATAAAATTAAAGGATACAAAAAATATTAAATATTTGCAAAAGTTATAAAATATTTTTTAAAAGTCATGAGTGGGTTGTCATTTATTTTATATCCTTAAATCAGTTTGTTCATTTGATTTTGGAAATAAATTTATTTTTTATGCCTTATTTATTAATTTCTAAAGTCACTTTATTAAAAAAATAAATAAATCTTCTTATTACATTAGTTTGATAGAAATAGGATTTTCCTTAAACTAATATATTAATAAGTTATATATTAGTTTATAATTAATTTGAATTATTGAATTGTTAATAACTTTTAAATTCATGTTTTCCGTAATGAGTAAGCCAAAATAAGTCTGTGGCTTAATAAAATAATGAAGTAATGATTTTTCTTTCTTTGCTTTCATTATGTTTTCTGTCATTCGGTGTTTCTTGTTTTCAAATTTTATGACATACAAATATCGTCCATTATTGACGAAAGTATCTTTTTAAAAGTTAGTACATAGTTATTTTAAATAAATATTCTATACTTTACTATAAATATCCTCTCAAATGTTAGACCTTGGAATGTTAAAATACTATATACCATCTCTCAATATTTAACTATTCGGTATATAAATTTGAGCGCAACTGCGATTTTTTATACAATCCCATTTTTTGCGATATTTTTAGTCTAATGTAAAAACGAATAATAGAAAACATTTTGACTGTTATAAATATATTAAACATATTTAATCTGTTATAACCACATTTTGTATAATATTATATAATATTTTGTTGATATCACTTATTATTTTCTTCAGAGCTTCAATATTAGTTAAATTATTAAAAACTCATTTTAACCTCGTTTACAATATGTGATCGGAAAGAGACATTCATTTTAAACAATGTAACTTTGTTTATTAAAAACAATTTCACATTGTTTATTTCTATGTTTCTTCAAATATGAAAACAATATTTACCAGAAAAAAAAATTTTATCTTTCTCCTTACATTTAAATAAGAAAAGTGACATATGTTTTAACTGATCAATAAATCGATGCAAGGAAAAAAGTTTAAATTTTACATAAATTAATGTGAACATAAAATGTCTCATTTAAGAATAAATAAAATAAGAATAAATTAAATTGTGTGTCATAGAGATAGTTATATACTTTTATATGTAAAAACGAATTAAATTATAATAAATTTCTATAACTGTGATTAAATATCGATAAAAGCTTTAAAATTTTTCAAACAATAGAATCTTCCATTTTCATCTCACACTGATTGCATGCTTAACATTTCAGTTGTCAATATTTGTTTGTAAATGGTATTTACCCAAAATATATGTAAAAGATAAAATTAAGACTTTCCAAATTTTCTGAAACTTGCACATAAATAGTATATCCTATAATTATTTTAGAATTAATTAAAGTATAGGAAATCTGTTTATTCATTTGAATGTTAACATTCATTTGAATATTTTAAATAACAATGCAGGGAAATAACCATAATATATACTGAGTAAATTTAATTCAAAATTAATTTAAAATAAAAACTAATTCAAAAATTTACAAATTGCTATATAATTGCTAATAAGTGGCATTTTTTAAGAGATTATGCGATATTTTGTTTAATAAATACAAATCAAAAAATAATTATACATATTATATTGCTTATCGGCAAAATTCATAATCTGAAATATTATGTTTGTTATTTTCAAAAATAAATTATACTAAGTGACCTAAAACGTTTTGAATAATGATAATTTAAAGCATAAAAGACAACATATTTTCCCCAATTATGTACATTTTTGATTAAATAAAGGAGAGTTTTTTTCATGTAAGATAACAATAAGTAAAGATAGCGAGGACAGCTTTCAATTTTGCAATTAAAATGTAACTTGTACATTCACTTAACGCCATATCCATACCCAAATTTACACCCAGTCAAATTATATTTAAAAAAGAATTATTTAAATAGTAAATACGTTCATAAATGTGATTCTTGAGACTTATAAAAAAATATATGATTTTCAAATTTAAAATATTTAGATTTTCGAGTGTTTTTTCCCCCTTCCAATTTTGAAATGCTGCAAAATTTATGCTACGTAACTTTTATTATCAATATATATTTTTATTACCAATTTACGTTATGTAATTATTATTATCAATATGTAATAATAAGATATGAATATATACATAAAAAATTTTATCATAAGGTCTGAGAAAAATATACTTCATTATCTCTATTATTAACTAATTATCCTTTGCAGGGTAAGGCGTGTGATGGGCAGCCGCGGAGGGCGGAGGATATGGACCTGGAGGAGTTGCACTTTGCGGATGATTCTGCGGATGATCCCTACGAGGTGGTACTTTTACCAGAGACAACACGCAGAATTGCTCCAGAAAATAGGCTCTCCCCAGCGCATGCTTGCCTCTCTCTCCCCTTAAAAGGTAAGGAAGAAGCTAATTATCCTTTATATTTTAATTTAAAAAACTACTTGTTGGGTTTTAAAGTATATGGGTTGGGTTTCAGTAAACTTTAATTTATACTTTTCATTTGCTGTTAATTTCTTAGTTTGGAGACATTTGCAATCTCAAAATATTATATCTAAATTCAGTTAAAACTTAACTATTGCTAAAATTTCACTTCTTGACTGAATAGTATGGAAAAACAAATAAAAAATGTCTGTAAAATTCCTTTTGTGACTGCTCAACTTTTTAATCTAATTACAAAAAATTAGGATTGCTTCTTTACAATATTAATTTAAACCAACACTTTTTCAGTGAATTATTGATAAGCCTTAGTTAAAATAAAATACTCATCAGTTACATAAATCCAAGAATTATACGCAAAATTCATTCGGATTTATTAAATGTAAAATAATAGAAATGATTAAAAACGTTTCATAAATCAGATAATGTAATTTGCATTAAATCGTGATCTTAAATTTGAAAAATGTTTTTCTCACATATCACATTACTTACAAAATTTAAAAAATCCAACAGAAACAAATAAAAGTAATCTAATTTGCATTAAAATTATATTCTAAATTTGCTCAAGATATATTAATACTTCAAGATCATGAAATTATTAAAAATACGTTTAAAGTAATTTTTCTAATAAGATTATTTATGAAAAAACATTTTTGTAATTTTCTAGGACATATTTTATATTTTAGTAAACAAATTCAACTGTCAGTATTTCTAATTTAGATATGACAAGAAATATTAATTTAATTATAAATATAGACAAGTTTAAAATATAATAAAATATATTTATTAAATATATATACAAATTTTTAAAGTGATGAAATCATGAGGTCTTACAATATTCAATTTTGCATAAATAAAAAAAAATATTAACTATCTTTAGTTAAGCTATTTGTATATTAAATTAACCATTTGTTACTAAATAATCCGTGTTAATCCATGAAATTGCATTAAATATATTTATCATACTAAATTTATTAGTTAGGGAAGTTTTCAGTTAAAGATTTGCTTGGTAAGATTTCATAAGTCTCATATGAAAAGAATTTGTTCAAAGTTTAAGTATTATCATACTTAAAGGTGGATTTCGATGTGCAATATGAAATGTTAAACTCATTCAGCAACTGCTTGCTTCGTTATTTTATGCATACTTTTTTAATTAAAAAAATCCCAAACTCAATCGTATTCATTGAAAATACAGTTAAAATGCTCGTGTGTTCTTTAAAAGTTTTAGAGGAATATTAATGTTGATAGTGTTATCTCGTTTAATACTAATTCATGAGAGTTAAGCCCTGAAACATGAAAAAAAATGAAGTAGTCAATATCATGAAAAGTATTGCTTTCGAATAGTTATTAAAAAAATAAGTTAATAAGACTACATCCAATTTTAAAATCACAGAATGTACTATTCATAAATTTAATGTGGATATGCATTTATTTCAAACTGTTTAAGTTTCATTCAATATTCGATGTCACACTTTGTTCCGTCAAGTCTCTCGAAAGATATATATTTTTTAAAGAAATTTTTTTTATTAAATACTTTTTGACAGTGGATGTTTTACAATAGTGAGCAAGGAAACAATATTTTTTTTATTATTTTAAAGTGTTCATTAGATTAAGTGAAGTTGACCATAAGGTGTAAGATGTATGATCTGTAATGAAATGAAAAGGAAAGAATAAGTTATCACTGAGAAATTAATAACAAAGGCAATGTAAATGTTTTCAGATTGTATAACATCACAAAATAAAAATCATTTTATAAAAGAATTCTATAAAAATTCTACAAAAGAATTTTTGTAAATTTTCTTTTTCTTTGAATGAATTACACAAGTGTATTCAATAACTTTTTTCCTACAAAAAAAAAAAAAATACCAAAATTTGAAATTAAAGCTATATTCCATATGTCACTATTACTTACCTTACTCAGTCTGTCAGAGTTTGCATGTTAATAAATTTAATTTCTACATTTTGAATAAAAATTTAGAAAAAAATTTTATTGTTTCATTATATTAAAGAACCTAAAAAGTGACGATTTCTGTTTAATATTTCAAATCGCTTATGTAATATAATATGGTTAATATTCTGGGATAAAGTCACTAGAACTCCGATTTCCTAAAAAGGTACTTACTTTTTTTACCAAATATGCAAAGGAATTTTATTTAGTTTACAGTGTACTATACTTTTCTGCAAAATAATTGAGAATATTTCTATAAATTTTATAAAAATGTTTCAATGATAAATTGTTTATTAACTCGCTTGACCTCTACATTTAGTATGGAAATTGTCAGAACTTTATTTTATGGGGAAAATTGCAAAACATATTTTTGAACTTTAAGATTTTTACACTTTTAATCTATTCTTTAGTTTCACTGAAATTTATTTTATTGAATTTTGATGCAGTTTTATTAATTTCTACATTAGAAATCAACAATTTATAATGATTTATTATTTAGGCAAACCACATAAAAGAGTTA
>JAPDSC010064829.1:0-53355 GCA_026290005.1 Latrodectus geometricus
TGGCATCAAGCTTCCGCATTTGCATGGCATTGGAAATATTCATAAAACTTTTAGCCATAGGAAATAAATATTTTTGGTGTAAATGAAATCTCTTATATCTTGCAAACGTAAAAATTAACTGTGACGCTTGTAGTTTATCAATCTTTCATAAACGAGAGGCTGCCCTATCATGTATGGTGTACTTTCAGGACATTAAGCTCACATAGCATTGAAATCAACCAGAAATTCCAGGTTTAGCAATAACTGTGGATTTATTGAACGTAAATTAAAATTTCTAGGTTTTAACTTTTCTTTCCACAATGTTGGAAATTTCCATCATAACATATAATGCCCAAAAATTATATAAAAGAACAAGATGACTTTAAGTTGATCGTGTTTGGATACCTTTTGAATGTCCATTGCATAAAAAGAAATATAGCTGTTAAAAATAAACAAGTATCATTATCAGTTAAACGAGCTTAAAGTTGTCTCATTCCGCTGTTTGTTGTATTTGCAATAAACGTATGATTTCGTTTATAATTTTGTTTCATTATATTAGAGTATCTATTGCAAAAAAATTAAAAAGTGTGGAAAAAAGGTTTGTAACACGTGTTTCTGTTATTTTCCTCTTTTATTTCTATTTAGTACTAAGCTTATGATCTAACTTTGGATGATGGTAGAAATTTTTAGCATATTGTTTTTTTCTAAATTTATACTATAAATATATACAAAGATTTTTTTAACCATTTTTTCTTTAATTTTGAACATCAATTATATCAAATTGATTTATTTTACCAATTAAGAAAAAATCATGCAAAGAAGGGTTAATATTGTAAAATGCTATACTTAAGATAATACTTGTGTTTATGTAATTATCAAAATTAAATTTTGGGTTGGAAATCCTACATATTTAGTACCACATGTCACAGCATCTGTCTTCGATAAAAATATAACAATTTGATAATAGACCATAAAATTTATAAAATATACTTTAATTATTAAGTTCATTTAGTATAACATGCTATTCTTAATACATTCTCTATGGGTCTACTTTATTATAAACATTTAAAGTTTAAAGAAAAACGTATAAAATTTTGTCAGACCTTATTTGGCATCGAGCTTACGCATTTGCATGGCATTTGAATTAGTCATAAAATTTTTTGCCATAGGAAATATATATGCATCTTTCACCTTGCATCTTGCAAGCGTAAAAAATAACTGTGACGGTTGTAGTTTAATAATACACTACTGGCTATTAAAATTGCTACACCAAGAAGAAATGCAGATTACAAAATGATATTAATTGGACAAATATATTATACTAGAAATAACAAGTGATTAAATTTTCAAAAAATTTGGATAGATAGATCCTGAGAAATCAGTACCCAGAACAACCACCTCTGGTAGTAATAACAGCAGATATACGCCTGGGTATTGAGTCAAACAGAGATTGGATTGCATGTTCAAGTACAGATGCCCATGCAGCTTCAAAACGATGCCACAGTTCATCAACCGTAGTGACTGGCGTTTGGTGACGAGCCAGTCGCTCGTCAACCATTGACCAGACGTTTTCTATTGGTGAAAGATCTGGAGAACGTGCTGGCCAGGGCAACAGCCGAACATGTTCCGTATCAAGGTACAATACCAGCAACATGCGGTCGGGTATTATCTTGCTGAAACGTAGAGTTTCGCAGGGCTCGAATAAAGGGTAGAGCCACGGGTCGTAACAAACCAGAAATGTAAAATGCACTGTTCAAAGCACCGTCAATGCGAACAAGAGGTGACCGAGACGTGTATCCAATGGCACCCCATACCATCACGCCAGGTGATGGGCCAGTATGACGATGACGAATGCACGCTGCCAGTGTGCGTTCACCACGATGCCGCCAAACACGGATGCGACCATTATGATGCTGTTTACAGAATCTGGATTCATCTGAAAAGATAACATCTCACCATTCGTTTTCCCAGATTCGTCGTTGATCAGACCATTGTAGGCGCTCTTGTCTATGACGCAGCTTCAAGGGAAGCCGCAGCCATGGTCTCCGAGCTGAGAATCCATGCTGCTGCAAACGTCGTCGAACTGTTTATGCAGACACTTGTTGTCTTCCAAACGACCCCGTTTATTGATTCACGGCTCGTGACGTGGTTGCACGTTCCATTACGGCCATGCAGATAATATGCCTGTCTTCTCGGCTGCCAGTGATAGGTGGCCGTTGAGATCCCGCATGGTGTTCCGTATTACCGTCCTGAACCCTTCGATTCCATATTCTGCTAACAGTCATTGGATCTCGACCGACGTGAGCAGCAATACTGCGATAAGATAAACCGCAATCCCGGTACGCTACAATTCGACCTTTATCAAAGTCAGAAACGTGCTGGTACGCATTTCTCCTACTTACACGAGGCATCACGACAATTTTTCACCAAGCAACAACGTTCAAATTCGTTCAATTGTATGAGGAACCGGCTGAAAAATTTCCTCATTTAAACACAATGTAGGTGTGGCTACAGGCGCCTGCTTTGTCTGAATGCGCTGAAAAGCTACTCATTTGCATATCCCAGCAATTTCTTCCTTTCGTATAAATTTCACGTCTGTAGCATGTCGCCTTCTTGTTGCAATTTTAATGGCCAGTAGTGTATTTCCTAATCGAGAGGCTGCCCGATCATGTATGGTTTGGTTTCAGGGCATCGCGCTCACATCGCATTGAACTCAACCAGAAATTCCATGTTTAGCAATAACTGTGGATTTATCGAAAGTATATTAAAATTTCTAGGTTTTATTATTATAAAATGCTATACTTAAGATAATACTTGTGTTTATGTAATTATGAAAATTAAATTTTTGATTGAAAATCCTACATATTTAGTACCACATGTCACAGCATCTGTCTTCGATAAAAATATAACAATTTGATAATAGACCATAAAATTTATAAAATATACTTTAATTATTAGGTTCACTTAGTATAACATGCTATTCTTAATATATTCTCTATGGGCCTACTTTATTATAAAAATTTAAAGTTTAAAGAAAAACATATTAAATTTTGTTAGACCTTATTTGGCATCGAGCTTCCACATTTGCATGGCAATGGAAATATTCATAAAATTTTTAGCCATAGGAAATATATATTTTTGGAGTAAAGGAAATCTCTTGTATCTCTCAAACGAAAAAAATAATTGTGACGCTTATAGTTTATTAATATTTCCTAAACGAGCAGCTGCCCGATCAGGTATGGTATGTATTCAGGCCATTCCGCTCATATCTCATTGAACTCAACTCGAAATTACATGTTTAACAATAAATGTTTATTTTTCGAATGTATATTAAAATTTTTAGGTTTAATTTTTTAATATGCTATACTTAATATACTGATTGTGTTTATATTATTATAAAAATAATGTTTTGGTTTGAAAATCCTGCATATTTAATAAAATAGATGACCGTATCTACTTTCGATAAAAATTTAAGAATTTGTCCATTTAACATAAAATTTATAATATATAACAAAATTATTAGGTTAATTTAGTATAATATTGTTTCTTAATTTTTTCTCTAAGGGTTTTTTTATTGCAAAAATTCAATGTTTGGAGAAAGTATTTAATTTTTTCAGACCTTATTTAGCAAAAAGCTTCTAGATTTGCATTTGACTTGATTCATTTATAAAATTTCCAGGCATCGGAACCGCTTATTTTTTAAATGTTTCGAATGAAATGAACCTGCTAAAGAATTAAAAATATTTCTCATGCATATCGTTTAATAATATTTCCGAAACGAAAGGCTTCAATCTCGCTAACACGTAACGCTACGAACATGTTTGGGTTCGTTTATTTCAAAATTTCGTTAGAGACTTTTTAAATCAAATGCATTCATAAAGGAATTATAAGTATTTATATTTATATAAAAATAAATTTTTTGTTTTAAAATTAATTGTATTTAAAATATTCACATGTTTGATGCAAATATTGTAAAATGCAAAACTTAAGTTAATGCTGACATTTACATTATTATTAAATTTATATTTCAAGACAAAAAAAAAAAAAAAAAAAAAAAAAAAAACCCATAAATTTAGTTATAAACGTGGTCAAATTTACACAACATTTAAAAAAGTGCAAAATGAAATTTAAACAAAAATATCCATATTATATATATTTATAACTAGGTCTATTTAATATAAAATCCTTTTTTTAAATTAATCTATGGATTTATTTTACTGCATAAAATAAAAATTTTGATAAATAAGTAAATAAACTTGTTAATTTTACTTGCGAGTGGACTTCGAGTTTTGCATTAGTGGTTGGATGCATTTAAGAAAATTTACAGTCGTAGGAATTTTTTAGCTTTAGGAAGTTTTCATTAAATACATTAGACTTACTGACATTTTTCACAGAAACAGTAAGTTTCAATATTACAATATTTTTTCAGTAGTTCAAGAATTTGATAATAAATTTTCATGATTTTATGACAGAAAATATTAAATTTTTTTAGAGCACAACAAAGGTATCTTCGCACTGTTCTCTCTCAATAAATAAATATATTTATAGCACAATTACGTTAGTTAAAAAATAGCTCATTATTTTGTAAAATATTCCAATAATGTGTTAGCAAATCTTAAATTATTCTGTTTTGATATATTTTGAGATGCATGACAGATAGTAATTTAAGTATCTTGTTATACATTTTGAGACAAATAATTTTCGAAAGTGGCTAGAATATGAAATTACTGTAGATGAGAAGAAAACATCCTATGTTAAGATTTCATTACCCATTTCCAATGTTTCGTTGTTAAAATTAACTCGTGTTTTATGCTCGATTTATTAAACAGCATGGTTCATAAAATAACTTAGTTTAACTGAAATCAGTGAAAATTAATTTTTTTAAATTTATAATTTTTTCAAAAATATTACCTTATATTGTTCTTGAGAAATCCTTGTGAAGGCGTGATTGAATAAACAATATATTTTAGATTTTACATAGCATACTCATATGTATAAATTGCGTAACACTTTGTTAACCCATTATCTCACAATGAAAAACTTTCTTGTGTATCAAAGCTCTGATGTAGCAGAAATTCAAGTTCAAAGGAAGGATCATTTGCAAATAAAGTTGAAAGGAGTGCTATCCATAAACAAGTGCAATTCATTGACGTTTATTTGCTTCATTTACATCTCCAGACTAAAACTCAAGACTTTAATTTATTTCATCAACATTATATTTTATTCTAACAGAAATATGCGAATCATAGTGACAGACATTTCATTCAATAACGATATTTAATTATTCTGCTGATGAAAGAAAATGGTCAACGAAAAAACAGCCATTTGGATATTACTTGGATTTCACCAGTCATTTTTTGAAAGAATTTTTGAGTAATAAAATACTTGATATATCAGAAAGTAATAATTTCATTTGCAAATTATATGTGACTCTTAAATGCTAGGAGTGGAAATTTGTTATTTCTTTAAGAACTATCAATCTTTCCTAATAATCATCCAAATACCAAAGAATTGTTCTTAATACAAAGAAACATGAAGAACATTTGCAAGAACAGAATAAAATTATGTTAACAGGGAGATAGTTTCGAACATGGCAAAGACATTCTGCCATTTATCACTGATGACGACGTTTTACTATAAATCACAGGTGATGGCATTTTCTATTTCAAATTACTGAAGTCGACTTCTTTCCATTGATCTCTGGACGACTTTTAACTATTAATCACTGGGGATGACTTTTTACTACTAATCATTGGTGACGACTTTATACAAGTCAATCATCACTGGTGGCGACTTTCTATTACTAATTACTGGAGACAAATTATATATATATATTTGTCTCCAGTTGATATGATGGAATGAAGATTATTATTATACATTCAAGATGGAGAATTTAACAATCATTAAAGGTGACGAGATGATAACTTCTCATCATGGGTGACAAATATCTGAAGTATTTGTTCTGAATAACTGACTAATATCATCAAGTAGTTATCTCGTAACAATTAATATACATATACCTGCCAAAGGATGCTCATATATATGAATATAACCATGGATTCAATTGTGAGAAAAAATAAAAATCATACTGTGCCACTGAGAATCGACAATCAAGTGTCGATATTTCCAATCTTCTTTAATTAATCTCCTGAAAATTACATTGGATATTATTTAAGAATATTGAAAAAACAAAGAACCAAATTATTTTCACTTAAAATGGAACAAATTAAAATATTTCATCAGTCTGTGAATTAAAGTTTTATAATAATCTAAGAAAATAATTACTTTATTATATTTTCCTTGAACCGCATTTTCAAGTTTTATATAATTTTTTGAATTATTCCTAGAGCCAGATTTTTTGATATGCTTATATGATTCGAGACAATGTTTAGAATTCAGTATAATTTTCAATAATATATTTAATTAGTTTTTATTCAGAGGGAGGTAATTTTGGTAAATTTATGTGTTGAATGTAAGCTCAAATTTGTTAGAAATTTATTACACTAACTGCAAACTTTAAATTTTCTTTTTTCAAATTATTAATTTATTGAATATATTTAAAATTACCTGGGTCTGTTTTTCACTTTTATTCTTTATGGTTTCAAAATGGAATCTCACACATTCAAATTCAGGCCGGAAATAAAACACAATGAATGAACTTTATTTCTTTATGGTTCCCGCATATTAATGATATTCTGTAAAGCCGCTTTGCATTCTACATAAGATTTTTAAATGCCGCAGAAATTCAAGCGTGACTTTTCCATTATATTATTTCTGATATCTATTTTTAAAATATAAAGATAGTCATGTAGCTTAACTTAATTAAAATCAAATAAAATTGTGGAATTTATTCCCCTTAAAGTGAAAACAATTAGATAAAGTAGTAATTTCTAAAATAAAATGTGGGACGTATTAAAATTTTTATTCTGATTATACACTTTAGAATTTATACTAAAACAGTACACAAACAAAATTGTACACTTTCGAACCAAGAGAAATAAACGGAAATAATGTAGTTTTTCAAAACCTTTTCCCAAGAAAATTACTGTTTGGAAATAGTGAAAACAAAATGCTCTTAAATATTGTTCGAAATTCCTGAAAACGTCTGGCCTATTAACATCATAATTTTAACATATTTACAGATGTTAGCATCCACAGATTTTGGAGTTTTAAAGTCTTTAAATTTTTAATTAACTTTAAAAATACAATTTAATTAGCATGCATTCTAAGTACCAAGTGGCAATTTGTGACACTGGTTTTTGGAGGGAATGAGACAATGATTATTGCCGATACTATGTTGCATTGCACATCATGGAAAGTAATACTTCAAAAAGTGACATTGATTAAAAGCATTGAACAGCATTTTTTGAACATTTAAAAATATTGTATAACATGCTTTTACTCCACTTATAAACAAAAGGGAGATATATGTATTTACAATATTATAGGCTAATTTAGCAGAGGGATTAACAATTATTGCTCATCAGCTTAAAAAGTTGCAGTTATTATACATGGAAATAACGACTAAATATTTATCGTAAAAACCATCTAATTGAGTGATGATTATACAGAAACTTTGGAAAGACGTGTATAAGCATTGCCTGAGAACGATTATTTCATCGGTACTGTTCAGAATAGTTGTTTGCTTCTAGGCATTTTAAAAACATGTATTGCTCTTAATTGAAATAAAAACAATTTTGATGTGTTAAAGTGGACTCAGGGCTCTTTGACGAAACTACTGTAAAAAAAAACACATCTGGATTCTTACCTCTTGGGTGATGTTTAAAAGGAATCACTTTCCTTAGCTTGTTTTACTACAACTTAAATCTAAATTAATGTTCGTAAGTTAACTTATAAATATAATATTATAATGAAAGATTCAATAGATTTACTGTTCTTACCGTTTTAAAAAATTGAATATTTTTAAGCACTTAAATTTTTAGAATTGTCTAATACATTGAAGATCTTAACTTGATTTCGTTTGATTAACTATTAGAGAGATACTTATTTCTATAACTAAGCGTACCATTGGAAATCAATACAAGCACAGTAAAATAATTAAGTGACATTAATTAACTTGTGATACATTAAAATATTATTAAATATGCATCATGATAAAAAATGTACATTTTTCTATGAATCAAGAACACAAAAAATAATGTTTATTATAAATTTTACTAAAAATTGTAACAAACTTAATTTAACAATCATTAAATGAAAAAAAAATATTTTTTCTCAATTTAAGCCCTGTGTAAATAATTAATAATTTATATAAAATTTACACTTTCAATTTTCAGCTCTTTATTTTCAAAGATTTTTTATTCTTGAAAAGAAATAAATTCCTGTGGTCTTAGAAAATAAGTCAATGGCTTTAATAAATAATTAACCTTTCATATTCGTATCTATATCAAAAAGTATAAAAATTTAGTATTTTCATGAATACAAAATATTTTAATCGACTTATTTACCCTTTTTGATATGTCATAAACGTAAATCCTTGATTTGCAGCACGCTGTTGAAATATTCCGATACAACATAATACTGAAATTTATAATTCTACTTTTTTAAATAAAAGTACTTACATTATTAAATCAAATCACTGTAATACTTCCAACTATGCCAAATATCTCGATATGTTGCCAATAGAGGCCGCTACTAAATCTTCCCTAAAAAGTAAAATTCCCTATTAGAGATATATTTTATTTGAGAGATTTGTTTTTCCGTTATTAACTTGTAAGTACTGCATTTGACTTTTTATTATCCCATTACTGTTTAGTTAAAAATGTTAACTGAGATTATAAAAAGACTTCTATTTTAAATAACCGATCAGAGATTTTAAAATGGCACAAAATCATTCATTACATGTAAGAGAATGTGCCTTTTGAGACAGGTCAGTATGGGCCCGCTTAGGCATTAATAGATTTTAAATAAAAGAATGATAGAATTGTTACAGCAAAAAATAATGATAAAAACAGTTTTTATAATAGGCACTGACAAAAAAATAAATATACAATAACTGATTCATAAGAACTTGAAAAGAAAGAAATGAATAAACTTAAGCAGAGAAATGATACAAAGAGATAACTCAGGGTCCACGGTATTCTGACGTTCGAAATGTAGCTAGTTCAATACAAGATTCAATCTTGCCCAAGGAATTTTGATGCTAGGACAAGAAATGAAATAGGAGATAAATGCCCTTTCACTTTCTGCATGCACATACACCAGATGTGTGCTTGAAAATTTACTCTCTTGTGACACGTTACTAAGACACAATAAAAATGTAAATATGTACTAAAAAAACATTCAATCAAGATGGCATCAAAATATTGAACAAGGGGAAATATTTAATATTGTGCTTATCTAGCAACCGCGTTTTATTTTGAATATAACTTTCTTTTTTAAATAAAATTTTAATTTCGGAATAAATTCGTAAAATCCAGCAATGCTTTCTTGGAAGAATGAGGGTTAATTAAATCTTCAATAGATTTTAGGAGTTCTTTTCCACAATATGTTAGAAATATGGAGTGAAATGTTAGAGCACTATGTTGACCTACGCTTTCCTGCTTTGTAAATATTTTAATTAAGTTTTCATGCTCTTAAAAGTTTAAAACAAATTTTTTAATTATCTTCTAGATGATATGTATCTTTAATAGAAAAATGTTTTAAATCTAGAATTATGAAAAATATCAGCTTTCCCAACAGTTCGGAATATATTTATCTTTTATGATATTGTGATAAATCTGGTGTGGGGAAAGGATGTTTTTTGGTTGTATACTGACCCGTATTAAATAGCAGGAAACTGACTATCATTTCAATATGAATTATATGAAACGAAGACATACATAATTTTCAAATCAATTTTGTTCTTTTTACAAAAGTAAGTGAATTATTCCTGTTTAGATTCATATTCTCTAAGGGAGGTCAACTATTCTGTAATTTTAAAATATTGTATGAGGTACTATGTTGATTTATCCTGATTTTATTTTTTCTAAACATTTACAATGCAATGATTGCAACGCCTTATGAGCAGATATTATTTAACAAGAATTATCCAGGAATGTTCGATATCTACAAGAAATACATCTAATTTAACTCGATCTTGCCGTGAAAAATTATTTAATGTAGTGATGATAAAATCTTAAGAAAATATAAAATAATTATAACCAAATAAAAAAAATTAAATGCTATATTGAGAAAGAAAAGCAGAACGCTAGTTGCTCAATAGTGGACAGCAGCTCAAAGGAATTATAGCTATCAACCACAATAGTCTCCACATATATGCGCATATATTGCAACTCTATAAATGACTCGATGCTTAATGAAGCATACAATTTAAAATATTATGTAAAAGTGAGTGAACAGGAACAACTAAAACTAAATCAAATTATTTTCTAAAACTTTCTTTTATAGAGTTGACAACCGAATGGTAATCTCTTTGACCCTGTTGGTTCAACAATTACTGGACTTTGGAATTCACTTTGAACTTCAAGTTTCGGTCCAGTAAACTCACTTGTGCATAAATAGCCATAAAGCCAAAAACAAATAAATCAAATTTGTATTTAATAAAAGTTAATATTTGGGAACAAGAGGAAAATTTAAGGAAATGTATCGTGTTTTTATTTAGTTCCTTCTGTTGAACATTTGTTGCCATTAATAAAGTGAAGGAATTTTTAATTAAAAATTACAAATTATATTGAGAAATATGAAACAAATAATTTTTATTAAAATTAAAAGGAAAATTCTCCATTTATATAGTACACAATATAATACGAATCTGAACAATATGATCTCAAAAAACATAAGGAGTTTATATATAAAGGTATTAAATTTTAAAATCTTCATAAAAATATTCGTGATGCATACAATTTTTAAAAATATATTGGCCCTATAATGGCTAATCTGGCATTATCTTGGTCCATTATTGGCAGTCTAGATGGGCTCATTCTTGGGTGGTCTACATTTTGTTATATTGGACCAATCTGGGTGCTCAAAAAAGGATAAGCGTACGTACCAAGATAGACCAAATTTTGGCTGCCAAAATTGGTCCAATCAAAGAAGCCTACATATGACCTATGTAGATTTGTCTACTATATATGTAACTTATATTGATAACAAAGGATCTTATTTTGAATTACGAGGAAAATATTTTAAATTATTGCAATAAATGTACAATTTTTCATTGAAAGTTCTAGCGTTTCATCTTGTAAAAGCTAAATAATTGCCATGCTTTAAATTTATTATTTTCAATTCCATAATGGAAAGTAAACACATTTGACAAATTTGGGTACAATTGAATTAAAATCATCAAACCGGGATAATCACGATAATCATTGATAATCACGAAAAGAAAACAATCGCAATTATTGCAGAAAATATTTGTATAGTATACTGTTTAAAAGGGATTACATTTTAATAAACTACTAAAAAATATTACAAACCTCTTATTTAGATATTATAAACTGAATAATTAACAATTACTGACAAGACTTATTTAAACTTCAAAGTTTATTTCTGATGGAAACTGCTTAGCAATCGCTTCGATGATTGGTTGCGAGTGTTTAATGGATTAATACTCAAATTTGTTAATCTTTTCAGCAAAATTTAAAAATTACTGCTGTATGATGAAAAACAGATTAAGTTGAAATTAACACGCAGAAAAGAAAGAGAAGTGAAGTAAATATTTAAAACCTACCTATTGGGTATGCATGAGCTATTTAGCATATATTGTGCATGTCATGTTTAAAACAATCAAATTAGCAATGCAGTAATTTGTTTAATATTAAATGGAAATCATTTCTACATTACTTAACACTCGTTGATTCAAACTGTCAATTTTTGTGCATAAATATATAATCACATTTTTATATTTTACACTTTTTATTTCACTCAATAAATGATATTTTTCTATTATGTAGATTCCAATTAAATTTTGCTTTCTGCAAGAAACTAAGATGTGAAATATACACTTAAAATCATCTTTCTACATATGGCTCTCATGAAGGAAAAAAAATTCTTAATTTGTTAGTATTTCTGTCTTATAATGAATTGCTCTATTCCTAACAATAAAATATCAAAAATTGTATCAAGTTTAATTAAAAATATTTAGCTACATGTTAACTATTAATTGATTCTGAATTTATTAACTTTAGTCCACATATCTTGCTTTCAAATATTATTTTTATATAAAAGAAACAATATAAACAACAACAAACTCGTACATTACTTGTGAAAAATTCAATATTTATTTGGAAAAAAGTTACCCAGGTGTAGAAATATTCTACTTGAAAATATTAACTAGACAGTAGAACAGTTTATTCTTAAATTGTTTTTATTTTAAAAAATACACATATTTTTGTAATTTAGATAATATAAATATATTTCATTTAGTTACATTTCTAACATCAAACTTTAAATGCCTAATTTGCTGCCTCTTCACTATAATTTGTCAAAACAAGAAAACCACCTATAAATTAGGCAATAAAACAATACTTTTTCACACATTAGATTGTTTGAGACTAATAATAGACAATCATATATACGATTGTCACTTTCTTTTACATCATGATTGGTCTCTTATTTTAAGTGAAAAGATTAGGATATTCAAAAAATATTTACTTATTTCCGTACATTCTTTTTAATTGAATATTTTAACTGTATGGAAAAATACTAATTTAATTATGCATAAAATTCGAACTTAAAATTGATGATAAAGAGGATTCCGTCACAGATTTAATGGAATGGTAGTTTTAGCAATATAGTTGCAGATTGTTTTTTCTCTCATACATTTTTGTTTTTATTACATTCATAAAATATTTTATTTTTATTCATTCATTTCAGTTTTAATTAAGGACAAAAATATTTTATGAAAATTAATATCGTTTCATTTGTATAACTCAAAAAATCTGCTATCGATTTTTTTAAATTGAATTTCTATTTGGATGTCATATTTGTATTCATTGCATATCATTTCATTAGATTTTGTTGATGTTAATGCATTTTTTAGAATATTAAGTATTTTAGCATTTATTTATGAAATTACTACTTGATTTCTCTACTAGTACTATTTGATCATTTTCATAGTAAATATTAATTTACATTAAAAACGTATAATGCATGCTTATCTGAATATCACCTGAATAGCTTATTTAAAAAGGCTGCAATATATGCTGCTCAGGAATTAACTATGAGTTCTTTTTTTTTTTTTTTCTTCTTTTTTTTTCAAAATAAAACCGTTTTCTTTTACTTTGTATTCCTTGTATATTATTTTTTACATATTGATTATAATTTTATTTATAATTCTATTCTGTACAATTTTATTTGATTTGTATATTATACTATATTGATTGCTTTATATTCTTATACATATTGATTATATATTTTATATAAATTAAATAAATTACACTATTTTTATTCCATTAACAAATGTAATTTGCATGAAGTGATTGTAATTGGAGTCTATTTTAAAATTATTCAACTTTATAAATAGGCTGCATTTATGAGTCGAATGATTTAATCGCGTTATGAGTAGCACGTATACGTATAACAAGTATATTAGGAGTAACATAAAGTCAACCACATAATAAAGTTAAATATTTTGGCTGAAAAAGTTACAAGCTGCTAATGACATAGTACACTGTGTAACCAAAAACCAAGATATACTTTATTTTAGATAAGTTTTATAGTAATTGTCTTGAAAGAGTTTTTGTTTTTTTTTTTAATTATTGATTTAATTGTGGTTTCAGTTTATATTCATTTTAATTTTGAAGCTCCAACACAAAAGCAGGTTTTTTATAGTATCAAAAGTTTCATCTTCAAAAAAGTAGATTTCAATATTTTGGATTTCTTTCTGCAATATTTAACTATGCACAATGTGACTCTTTTGCAAAATACACAAAATAATCCTTAAAAATCTAACATATTCTGTTACTATTTAATGACTAAAACATTAAAGTCATCAATTTTCATTTATTCATCACTTTATATTTATAACAGTCCTGATTATTCATACATAAAATGAATAGTAATACACTGAATAATTTTTTACTCTCATTGAAAAAATCATACCAAGAAGAAAAAGTTAAAAAAGTGAAAGTTCGTGCAAACCATACAAATTTGGTTCTAATGCGCATAACCACACACCCGCCAGTGACGTTGCAATCAGAAATGGACCTGATGAAAATCGGCGCAGAGTGGAAGATTCAGAAACGTGACGATAACATGCTAACTCTAGAACTTTAGTAAGCGAAAAATGTCGCTTGAATTTTGAAAAAAGTGACACGTGTAATAAGATATTTCGCAGTTAAGCTAATTTGAGAGAGTCCTCATCATCAAGTTGAATATCGCAGTTTAGTTGACATGCCGTGTTGCTCACCGGCTCGAGCGTTTAGTTGAGCCGTTAGAACATATTAAGAGCAGTGAGCACGAGATGATACCCACGTGCGAAGTACCTGGACTCGAGTTACCAGGAAGACGACGAGGCGAGACTGTGGCCAGATGCGCTAGATTAGTCGGATGAGGATCCAGGCCAAAAACAACCCGATCGAGTTGAATTCAATCTAAATTGAATTTGCTGATCAAGGGCAATCAGTTAACTCATCCTGGTGTTCTTCGAACCACGCACGTACATGGCAAACTATGTGAAATCTCACGTTGGTAAATGCCATCATCCTGAGGAAAAACAATAAGCATATAGGTATGGATATGGTTCGCAAGGTCATGTACCTACTTTTATTGATCCATCGATGGATGGTAACCACCATGGCTTTTTATACCCAGTATAAAAGCTTTAGCTGGGGCATCACAAATAATATGTTTAATGGAAAATTCTAAAATTTTACCATTTACATGAATTCCATTTTGAGAAAGATGCTTAGCTTCCTCTACAAAATCTTTTAAATATTCGTTTGCATCACATGGTTTTTCTAAACCATGATACACACCTATAACAAAAACTCTATTGCTTGGAATAATGCTACCTAAAATGGGCCAAAATGCACTTGTGGAACTTTTACTAATAGGCAAGCCATCTATGTTTAAAGAGAGTGAAAGTTTATCATCAGAAAAACCTTGTGAACATATATTTTTAAACCCTCTTTCAATTCCAAAATGCATATAATTTCCTGGACTTACATGCTTTACTTCATATACTAGAGGGGTTTTCAAGATAGTTCGGGGATCTTTAGGGAAGCTTTTAAAACAATCGTGTTTTTTCAACAATTTTAATAACGATGCTAATGCATTTTGTTTTATGTTATGTTCAACAGACCATTTACCAAGGCTGGTGAGAATGTCCTCATCATCGCTATCAATTTCAAGGTCGCCCGTTTCATTCTCACAATCTGAACTACAATTTGAATCACAATCGGTGGAAGATACACCTCGGGAAGAATTATAATTAGACTTATTTTCAACAGCTTCGCTGGTTGATGGTTGGCCATTTCCTTTTGACTTTACATCATTTTCAACAGGTACTTCAGAATCATTATTTCCAGGAATCACTGAGCTACACGTTGCAGCAGCAACACGTCTCCGAAATTGTCGATCAGACAAGGTGTTGATTTTTCTTTTAAAAATTGAAGGATTCATAACAAGAAACAAACAAACACAATATTATAAAATAACCATACCTTACTTTAAGGATTCGAAAGCTTTAAAAGCGATTTTATCAAACTCAAAAACTCGAACAAGTTAACGATAAACCAACAAAGTTAGAGTGCACGCACGTTTATAAATTCGTAGTTAGTACCGAATTTCTAAACAAAGAGCTGTTGCCACTCATCTTTTTGAAATTTCATAGATATTTTAATAAAAAAAATTATTTAAAGTTGTTTTATAAAAATCTATCTTTTAATAAACTAAAAATGATAGTATTAAAAATTACCTTGTAGTACTATCATTTTTAGTTTATTAAAAGATAGATTTTTATAAAACAACTTTAAATATTTTTTTAAATCAAAATATTGATGAAATTTCAAAAAGAGAAGTGGCAACAGCTTTTTATTTAGAACTTCGGCACTATAACTACGAATTTATAAACGTGCGTGCACTCTAACTTTGTTGGTTTAGCGTTAATTCGTTCGAGTTTTTGAGTTTGATAAAATCGCATTTAAAGCCTTTGCATCCTTATATATATATATATATATATATATATATATAAAATATAAATATAATATATAAATATAACAGATAAAAAATTTACACCCCATACATAAATAATTCTTTTTTCTAAATACTCTTCGAGAAAATCAACTGTTTCTATAAACGCTTTAATTATTTTAATTAAATGATATTTTTAATGGTGAAGAATAAACTGAAGAACGTTTGTAATTTTCAATCAAAATTGCATTATATAAATTACATAGTAACAAGAGAAAATTTTACCAAGATTTTTTTTTCCTTACCTGGAAAACAAAATGTAGCGGAAGTAAATACAACATTATATTAAATTTGAATAAACATTATAAACATATTTTAAAAATATTATTATACTTTGTAATCTGTTAATTATTTTAAAACTTATCAATTCGTATAGATCTATTGACATAACTTACCTTTAGAATTTATGTACTGTCTACGTATAACCCTTGAAAATCCCTTTTAAATTCATGTCGTATTCAAAAAAATATAGTTTTGCCAAACATACTCTTTTGTTTTTACACATATCTTTGTTTATAATTATGATGAAATAAACGACAAGATCTTTAATAGAACAAAAATTCATAAAATTTACATAAGGTGATTTCTACTAATTAAAATGAGAATATATTCTCATTTTATTTACTAAATACAATGTAGCACAAAATTATTTACATTTATTAACAAATCGATATGATTTTTTAATTTTATAAGTAAATAAAAAAACGCATTCAGATCATTTGTTAGAAAAACCAAAAAAGGATGTAAAAAAACCTTTTCAGGATGTTTATCAACAGATCGTCCAAAACAGATCCATAAAACGACATACTTAGAAGAGCTTTATAAGGCTGTCCTGAGGACTTTCTCAAAGAGCATCCAGGGGACGTCCAAATCACATCCAAGACGTCGGAGGATCAAATATGGATGTTTTGGATGTCCGAGGGATGTACAATGGACGTTGTTTGCTATCTGGGTCGTGCCCTCCACAATGATCCAGAGAAGCGGAAAAAACAGATTAAAATGCTCCCTCATGGACAGCAATGGTTGCGAAATGTTTGCTTTCAGAGGCTTCACGTCGTTTACGCCAACGTCCATCTGTCTGATGGAGCATTCATCAAAAAACATTATCTGATAACCACTCATTTGCTGTACTCGTGTGCCTCTCCAATGTATAGCAATCAGCATGAACCAGTCGTCTGTTTCGGAGGCAGGGTTACCGATAGTTAGGGAGAAACTGTCGGTAACCCCATCTGGACAGTCAGTGACACATCTACTCACCCGAACCGCAGCCATCGTTCACCTCTACCGTTTGTACCAATTTTATGTCCATTTGTGAAGGCAGCCTTTAAAATGACGTGGTACTTACCCATCGAGACTGTAGGACAAATTTACATGCCGGACTGATCGTTGCGTTATAATTATGAAATTATTGTATGGAAAATATATAATATCAACGGTACTAAATAGTTACAACCAAACTGTCAGACGTTTATCACATAAGATACCCGTTTTTTATGTACTGATAAGCACGAGAAATAAAAATCATTTTAAAGAAGTGATTGCAGTCATTTGCTTACATGAATCTTTCACTAAGTGCCGTTAATTATATGTCCTGATTTACTCCTGTAAGCAACGTTAAAAATTTTTCAGGAGTAAGTACAGCATTGTTTTCCTTGGTCCCACGGCTGTTTAATAGATTAAAATTTCTTGTGCATTAAATCATTCAGGTTGGTCTCACATTCCTGCACAAGTCTTAATTGGTTTTGTTTGCCTCTGAACGGTCATTCTCAGCACACGAGGGCTAATTAGATTGCCATCTACAGTTTAAAGGTGATTCTGAACAACTACAAATATCCAAGCCCAATGTGGGATTTGAAACCAGGAACTGTTGAACCGAAGGCAATAGTTACTCATTGCTTAAAAACAGGTTGGAAAAATATTTGTTAATCCAAAATTAGAACGCTAATACCATCTAAAAGCAACAGAAGGAAGTGTCGTCATTGCAAAGTGGTTCAAAATGAACTAAAAGCAGTCAAAGAACTCTTGAGTGCCGCATCTCATACTTTAACGATTAAGTATATATAATATCTACTTGAATTGCAAAATTCAATATCTTTTATATACTTTAACTGACTTGTTAATACAAATAACTGAACTTTACGGTAACATATACATGTTTATTTTTTAAAGGACATCAGTGTCACCGACCTATTGGTGCCTAGTTTAATTCCTGCCTTTGGAACAAGAGAACAGGGCCCTCATTGAAAGTAGAGAGTGATACATGTTGGAAGAACTTTTCACTAGGCTGGCACACTGAAAATATGGCCAATTTGTTAAATTTATTAAGTCTTTTATCAACAAATTTCGATTCCACTAACGGTATATTTAAGAAAGAATTAAGCAATTTTTATTATAAGTTAAAATATGCTATCTTTAGTAAATAAAATTGGATACAAATTCATTTAAAAAACACTTTAGTGAGTATGATTAACTGGTGTATTTTATCATGCACCAACAATAAGATCAGAGTTTTTAAAATAATTGTTTTATTGGCATTTAAAGATGCTCTGACAGAGTTTTTCTATTTCCAAAGCAAACTTATACAGCGGGAAGCCAACGACGTTCCAGTAGTCTCCGTTAATTGATTTCACCAACATTGCCCCAGTACCTTGAATAGCGTACGATCCAGCTTTATCCCTAGATTAAAATACAAAATAGGAAGAAAAGCATCTCAAAACATTTTAAAATTTGATGTTTAATTCAGAAAATTAATAATTTTCCTAAAATAACAAAAATATAAACTATATTAAAAATATATTTTTTATTTTATTTTCCTTGATTTGATTTCAATTTGTTTTGATTTCATTCTTTTTACTTTTAGAGCTCAGCTTTCTACTTTATTCACAGTTAAGAAACTGTAGATGCATATCAAAAATTGAGCAATTTTGCTATTATTATTATTATTCATTAAATATTCAAAATAATTATTCGAATTAAAAGTACAAAATATATCGAAAATGCATATATTTCATTTTCTTTGATTTGATTTCAATTCAATTTGCTTTGATTTTATTTGATTCTTTTTTAATGGATATCTTATAAGACAGAGCAATTACATTTCTCTCCAAGTACTTCCCTTTTATAAACATGCTCAAATGGACAAAAAACTGGAATTTCTAATTTGTTTCAATTGGGGGGAAAATGTAGATTTTTATTATCTTAGCATTAACTTTTCTTCATTTTATAAAATACTTCGATACAAAATTTACGAAAATAATCCTTGTTTTGGTCTTATAGTCTCTATCCATGATTTTAGTAGGAATGGAAAGTCGACCTGCAGAAATTAAAAGAATCTATTTGTATTGATCAACAGATCAACATTGTTTCTTTGTCTATTTTGAAACAAATTATAAATTTTAAAAGTAATACAAATTAGGGACGTAAATCATAGTTTTTTTGTGCAAAGGAAGTGATGTCATCATTTGGATCTGAAGAAGTAAATTTATTTCATGTTAAATTGAGCTTTTAATTTAAGATTTAAATTAATCATCACCTTGTAAATTAAGTGAATGAATAATTTTTTCATGTGCTTCCCTTCTTTGTATAGTAGAATCCATCTTTTCTTTATCTAACAAGTGTAGAATCTAGCTTTTCAAAAAATTAAAATAGAATGTAGGTTTATCAATAAAATCACATAAACTTTATAAAATGGCCTTGATATTTCATTCATTGAAATGTCTGAAAATAGTTAAATCTTGCATTTTATCTAAACACAATATGCATATCATTTTTCGATCTCTAAAATTTTTACAATTTTCTTAATCAGTAAGAAAACTTCAAAGCTCCAGGTTTGCAGCTAAATTTGGAACACGATCTTTGCATATTTATTCTTATATTAACTCTTAACATTTGCTATTTATCTCACCAAAAATCATAATATTTTGAAGACAATCATTTCATGATAAAACATTTAAAAATTATCAAGAGACATTTTAACTTTTAAATTTCCATTTTTTAGATATTATAAATAAATAAATCCCCGCACCCACTATAATTTTGAAGGTATGCAAATTTGAATTGAAGAAAATTATGCAAAATGAAGATGTAAATTTTAAAGTCCTCTAAAGAAAATTTCATTTTCGTTCATATTTTGACAAGTTTTCATTAATAATGTTTCAGTTTTATGGAATTTCATTTTTAGTGGAGAGAGTTTTTTTATTATTTTATTTTAATCAAAATTATATTAAAATTCGTCATTCGTTCAGTTAAATAAAAAATGTAAAATATTAATGAAATAGTATTAAAAATGATTTAACTTCTATGAGGAAATGAATATCATCTCACATAATGTTTAAAACATCACATTTTCTACAAAAGAATAATCACTTTGAATTTCTAGAAATAATATATAGCATTCAGCCATGATGACATTAAAATTCGTCAGCTGATACAGTATTATTAAAATAACATATTTTTTATTTTGAGTAGAAAGGTTTGCTTAATCAATATCACAAATTTTCATTGGATGTAACTTGACTTTTTCAACACGTAAAAAAAAAAACAGGACATGGTGTGAATCTTTTTTAATTCAGTAAGTTAAATTATTTGTAAACCATGAGTTCCCAGAACCATAAATCGAGAGATATAAACATCAACAAAATTATTCAGTAAATAACTTGAAACTAAAATGGAAAGAATAAGAAGAAAACTTACTAATATAATATGCATTCCAGAATTCTTATACGAAAAAATTTAACATATTTCCAAGATTTACACATGTACAAAATAATGATATAGAACCACAAGTCTTAAGTAAACTAAAAGACGATAATCAAAAATACCATTCAAAGAACATAATTTTTAGTACGAGCTAACTATGTAGACATATTATTAATAAGGCAATATAAAAGTAGGAAGATTTTCGTTTATAGAAAGTTTTTCTCAAATGACAAAATAATTATTAAATTTAAGATGTATTTCCCTGAATAAAAGTTATATTTCAATCAAAACAAAATTGAATTTTTCAGAAAATTTTTATTAGCCTTAATTATTGTTCAATGTCTCCCTCTCCGGGAAAATCTATGCTAATAACTGGATGGAAGTATATTTTTCAGTGTATGAGAAAAATACAATTTCCCAATTTCTTTAACCATCAAAACTGAATTATTCAGAAAATGTAGCAATCTGTTCATATGTGCTGGAGAGATTTTCTAAGCTCTTTATATCCAATTGCTGATTTACATCTTTAGAATTCTTTTTTTCTGATTGCTTCATCTAATCAAAAAGAGTAAGGAATATATTTTTTAATGAATTAAAATGTTATTTAAAAAAAAATGTAGTGTTACACATGTGGCTCAAAAATATCTGTGTTGCAAATTTTGTAGAATTCTCTTGTTGAAAAACATAATGAAAAAGTCATCCCATAGAAGAGTAATAGGAACAGCTACATGAAATAATAAACAAATCATTAAATCGCAAAAGCATTTCATGATGGTCATTAGCACTTTCCCTAAGAAACAGTATACAAAAATGGTCCATAATTCAGTTAAATAAAAGGTGATTGAGGCAGGTAACACTGAGAGTTAGACACATGCACCTATTGATCTTTTATTATGAATAACAAAATAGATAATTTTCTTTAAAAAAAAATAATTTATATAGAACTCATTAAAGTGGCTAAAACATTTGCCATACCAGTGAAATCAAAAATATTTGTCAAAAAAATAAAAAGCATAAGGTGCACTTACAATGGCTCACCAGTTTCAACATATGCTTCAATGGTTTCATCAGATAAAGCACCTAATGTGACTTCTGTTTCTTCATAAAAAGTAGAACAATGTGGTGCGCTCTCACCTAAGTGGAACAAATTCTGAATAAATATGGGAATACATTGGTATTTGTTAAAATTAGGGTGTGGAAAACAGAATAAAATAAGAGAAGTAATTATGTCAAAATTTGTATTTTAGGGATGTGATTATAACAAGAAAACCGATACCACTAAGAACACATCAATCTATCAATCATTTAGTGGAATGTCCTACTTAAATATCAACATTTTGTTTATATTTTATTATTATGGGTTTAAACTAAGAATATACATTATAAAACATCTTTAGAGTCCATTGCATAAATGCATTCTTAAGAGAACAAAAATATTTTAAATACGTAATAAAAGCAACAAATAGTCAATATTTAAATCACTCTTATTATAAATATAAGAACAAATTTCTTTAACAGATAAAAATAGTTAATAAATTAATTCAGTAATTTTAATATTGAATATCATGGTGAAACAACTTAATTGATAGATGAAAAATGAAAACTTTGTTCATTTGCAAAAAAGAATCAACGAGTTTTCTATTATACCACACAAATGAGAAATAATTATTAATTACTTTTGGTGACATATGAAACCAAAAGTAAAACAACTTTTTAGCAATTTGTTTTAGAAGTAAAATATTTAGTACTACATTTAGATTTTATTTTATAACAAAAAAGTTTAAAAAAATTATTAAAAAAACATATAAGCAATAGGTAATATTTTAAAAATTATTTATTTATTTAAAATAAATTTATTCAAAAAAATTTTTAAACTAATGAAGAACACATGCACTGTTGAAATTATTGAAGTAAACCATAAAATTATAATTAACTTAAATAATAAGAAAATGATTGTAAAAACTGTTTTCTTGTGGGAATTCAGTTTTCAATTATTTCATTATAATGATATAAATCTACTATGTTAAACATTTTATCTATATTACCCATTGCACATCAATTAAAAAGTAGTATAAAATCTATTTTAAGAATAGATGTAGAAGTAAATTAACATAAAAAATTTCTAGTTATCTTGCACAATGCTGAATACAATTTATTATCTGATAATTAAATGTCTCAAATTAGAATTAAATTTTGGTTCATTAGAATTGTTTGTACCGAATATTATTATACACGGAATCCACATAATTTTCACAATCAAAACAACTTTTTCAGTAAAATACATATTCTTTTTTTATTTACACACTAAAATAATAACAAAATATCTTTATTTGATAAATAAAATAAATAACAACTATAAAGCGTTTGCGGAAATTATGTCTCTTCCAGTTGCTTGTTCTATTTGAAAAATAGTTACTAAACTTATAAGTAGATTTTAAATAATTTAATGAAAAAATTGAGGAGCAACACAGCTATCAAAATTCTTCTAAATAAATTAGAAGCATTTGAAAAATAAATTATAGTTAAAAACATAATTATAAAGACTCTGACTGAACTTCATCAACAATTATGTATAAGGATTCAAATATAAAGTATTTGGCAACCTTATATCTAATTTCAGCCTACTTTTTTTTAAAAATTATGCCTGCTATTAATAAATTTATATAATATTAAGAAATACATTCAACACAGTAATGTCAAAAGAACATGCAACTCAAGAGATAATCTAGACTATTTAATTATCTGTTAGACTGTTAAAAATTATCAAAAATAATGCAATAATAAAATAATTAACCAATAATCATATAAATTGGCCACTGTAAGAATACTGTACTTGACATCTCAGCAAACATAATCTGATTAAATAAAGTTACCTTGAAATAGGTCAGAATGAACAAGAGCCACTCCAGTGATAACTGTGTGAGTTCTTCCACTTAATCTAAAAATCAAGCACACATTTTACTCATTTAATAATAAAATTTCAAAAGATTTAAAATTAACAGTCAATTAAAATTTTTAAGAAATGTAAGTTCATTAAATAAAATTTAAATTAATTTCTTAGAAAATTTTCAAAAAAAAAGTGAAAAACAAATTATGAAAAATATTTAATCCTCAAAACAAATATTTTTTTCTTAAGAAACTTCACTCTGCTAAATCTTTGAGGATTTTTTAGATGGATCAACTTTCGATTAATCAAGTATTGATGACTTTAATAGTGGGACACCCAGTGAGTATACTTTCATTACCCCAAAGGAAGTTCGGACTTCTTAATTTAGAAGCAAAGATCAAACAGCAGACTCCCAGATTCAACCAGCCATCCTCAGAGATATCTCCAAAACCAGGCCCGATTTAGCTTTATTGGGATCCAGGATGATAACTTTTTTGGGGACCCTCTGAATGAGTACTTCCATAGTGAAGAACCAAACATTATGGAGTTATTTAAAATTTCACCTCATTATAATTATATAACAAGAAAATTGGCTAAAACTTAAAATAATAATAAAGTGCTCCTCCTCCAATGATCATATGAAATAGTGTTCTGTCCATTGAATTGATTTTCTGACAATGCAACTGAAATTTTTGCAGTTGTGATTATGTGAGGACCTTGTTAACAATCATATCCCTGAAGTATACAAACTTTTCACAAATTTCCGAAATCCAATTTTCTGATTGTTAACTTTGTCACCAAGCTGGAAAAAAATTCTTTGCTGACATTAGAATAGAATTCAGCTAAATTTTCACAATTACAAAGGCTCAATTATAACCAGCAGAGCCCCATAATTTTGTAAACATATATTTCTGATATCAGGCTTTTGACTGGATAAATTTGTTCACCATAATTTCAAAAATTTAGCTGAATTCTGACAAGGATTCATGAAAACTTAATTTTTTGTGTTCATATGATAGATTAATAAAGAAGTTAACATAAAACTGACAAATTTTATTATGTATTTATATTTTGTTTTAAGAAAGCTCATTAAAGAAAACTTAAAATAAATTTTCTATTTGATGTGAGAGTCTAGGGCAACTGCCCCATACGTCCCTGCCGTAACCCTGCTCTATCACATGGAAGAAGACATTGTGACCATAACATAATTTACATGCTTCTTGTTTAAAGAACATGAACTGTGGTCAACTCACGTAAGGAAATCACAACCTTTCAGTAATGAGAATGACACTCTTACACACCAGGCCAGCATGGTCATAATAAGACAAATATTTAATTGGGTATTTTGATAAAGCTTAATCATCATTTTAAACAAATCTTTAACTTTTTAGTATGATTTTGATCAATTTATTCCATTTTTCTTTAAAAAAAAAATATTTTTAGATAGGCTTTGCAAATTGATTTCTAAATTTTACTTCACATGTTGTGTAAGGATTACTATGAGGAGTGAGGGAGAAATATGCTTAACCATTTAACATCATAACAGTTATAATCATATATTAAGGATTAAATGTTTTTCCTTCATAATAAAACAACTCATCAGGTATTTTTTTAATTACTAATGTTTGCCGTTAATTTTTAAAATATGTAACACTATTTTTAATCAACATTTTAAAATTCTGAGTGTGAAAAATAATTCTTATAATAATTCATTATAAGACCTTTTTTTCGCAAATTAGAACCTTCAAATTGTCATAATACTTATCTTTTAAAGAAATATGGTTATTATAAATATTTTAATAATACTTTAAAAAAAATTTGCAATTTTGGCAGATTAATAATTTGCTCTTTTCCCATAGTAGAACTAATCTTTTGAAAAATTTTTAGATCTATCACAGAGAAATTGATCAGTTGAAATTTATAAGACAGAAATTCATCATAATTATGGGAAGAAAACATTCAGAAATATTTGTTTCCAATGAAAAAAAAAGTAACTTTAGCTGAAAACATTTGTCATTATTTTCATACCCTCTCATACAGCAAGTCCAGATTTTTTAATAAATTAAATATATAAAAATAAATAAGATGACTTGATACATTTTGAAAAAATATGCACTACATTTTTTAGACAAAATTTTTTAAGTAGAATACAAATAAAATTACTATTTTACTAGAGATACTTTTTAAAATGTTCTATTTTATAAAACTTTTACCTTTTTAACATGTCAAAAGCATTCTTTTTAGATTTTGGTTTTCCAAGCACTTCTTCACCAAGAACAACAACAGTGTCAGCTCCAATTATCAAATCAGCTTTTTTCTATAAATATTAAAAATTTAATATATAATAAAATTGAATAAACATAAAGTTAAATTACTATTACAAAAGTAATTATCAATGATTATCAAAATTCCTATTTTAATATTTTATTTCCTTCTGCATATTTCTACCATGTGCATATATTCTCTATAAGAAATGAGGTCAAGAATATTACCAAGGAAAAGATAATTTGATAATAAATTGGGGAGACAAAACTATGGGATGTGTTTATCCTAAATGGTATACATAAAAAAATTATAAAAATACTAGTTTCCTATGAATAGTCACATTGGTGTATATATAAATTGACATAAATCATCAATCTCATACACACTACTGGGTCTTTTAAATAAATACCCAGAAGGTAACATATTAATTAAATTTATACAATAAGAAAATGCTATAGCATGCAAATGATTAGATTTCAACATATTAATCCAAAATATAGGCAGTGTCAGCAACACCTACAATTTGATTAAATGAAGAAACTCTACTGCAGATTTGTCATATGTAAATAGAATTTAAAATGTTCTTGCCTGTGAAAATTATTAAGGTGGCTCTTATGAGAAAGAAAAATACTTGCATATAGCACACTTTTAGTTTTGCAATTTACTATACTGCAATGCTGTTCTGCACAACACTCAAGATCACATGAATCAATGGGTTCGGGATAATCATACAGAATGCCATTCTGCGTTATTACCAAAGGGGGTTATCTAAGGAATCATCTCACAGAATCTGTCTCCAAATTTCTTGAAAATATAGTCAATTTTATTTGAACTACAATATATTTATTCAATATCATTTTGTAAATTGCATTTCTTCTAAGTGTAGCAATTTTAGTGACTACAAATTAATAATTTAATAGAATTTTACTAATAAATAATTAAGAAAATATCTTTGACTTTTCCACATCTTAAAGCCATTGGTAGAGTCCAAATCAGGACAAAGTACAGAGAAATATGCCGGTGTAACATCTTAAAGCAATGGAAATAAAATTATGTGAGTTTTATATTAAAAATAAGAATTTATTATGGGGCTCCGTAGGTGCACACCATCTAATATTGTACTCTACAAAGCTGACTTCCAAACGTTGCCAGAAAGAAGTATTCCTAATCTTATAAAGTACATTAGTAAACTTTATAGCTACCCTGACCAACATCGTACCGCTAATTTCTTGTGTGGTTGGAGGAATGAACAGAGGCTAAAATAGCATAGACCTCTTGGACCTGCTGAAAAGTTTTGTTTTGAAATCTCCTGTTTCTCCTAACTCATTAATACCCATTGCCTCTCTTCTTGAATCAATGTCTGGGGTGTTTTTCGATACAGAATTACTGACTCACTCAAATAAATCTTGTCTTAACATCTTAAATTCTTAGGTAAGCTGCTCTAGAAGTAATCAATAATATACCTTCTGGGACTGTACTGTTATATACTGATGGCAGTAAATATGAAAATGGTCACACTGGAAGTGGGGTGGTTATTAAAACTGAAACTGAAATTTACTAAAACAACACAATGCTGACCACTGAGACTTGTTTACTTGTCAATAGTTGTAGTGTAATTCAATACTTTGAAAATTAGAGGAGTATTGTGCACCAAAGGAGTATTTTTGTTTTCGAAAAATTTAAAGTATTATCACAGTCCTCCATTATATATTTCCAATGGATACCATCACATGTTAACCTTAAACATAACGGCATCGCTGGCAGGCTGGCTAAAAGAGGATCATCTACTTCTGTGTCCTACTGAGTCTTTGAGTTTCCAAGAAATTTATTCCAGAAGTAGGTCTCAAGTCAATTCATTTTGGAAAATACTGCCATCTCATCCTTGGTACTGTGACTCTGGTCCTGGAGGTGCTTTGAGCTTTGGCAGTAAAAGGCATGACCAAACAGCTATGTCTAGGCTCAAATCTGGTCATCTTAAGAGCTTAAGGTTTTCCCAGGGATACTAAGTCTTTCCCATTTGCACAAAGTGCAACACTAAAGAAGCTAATCTCAGACATTTACTGAAATGCATTGGCTTTTCATGGAGTGACTTTTGCACAACCCTGGTGTGGTCCTTGAGGGATTGAGGGCGAATGCAGTCATGGACTTGATCTAATCCAAATCAGGGGATTAGAAAGAAGAAGAAAATAAGAATAAAAACAACTAAGAATTTTATTTCTTAGTTACAACTAACTTACACGTGATTTGTGAGAAATTAATTTCTGAATTCCTAAATTAAACTTAAAATGCAATGCGAATATATATAGTGTATTCTTAATATGAATCTATGAATTAAGCATCACACAGTTTATACAACATATTAAGATTAACAATACAAATTTTTCTTTTGATAACTACTCCACAGGAAGAAAATATTATGAGCCTTTTGGATCAAATGGAACATTTAAATGAAAAATTATTCATAGAGATTTTACATAATGTATTGACCACACTACATAAAACATTTTTGTATATAAAAAGAAATGTTCAGATTTATTATAAACATCAATATGAAGAACTGCAAATGGATATAATTGATAAATATTTCCAATGCTCAATTAACTCTTTGTTAAAAAAAATTAAGCTATTCTTAAATAAATGAATTAATAACAAAGAATTTGAATGTTAAAAGAATAATTCAATGCACTACAAATAAATTGAAAGGTTTTTTTTTTAAACATAATGACAACATATTAACATATCAATAAAATCTTTTTTTCTCATTTTATATAATAAGAATCTTATTTTAAATTTTATAAAAGTTGCAATATATTTTAACAAAATTAAATATAGTTAAATTTGCACATTATTAAAACTTTTCCCAAAATCAGAATTTCATGTATTAAAAATAATGCTTGAACTATAATTATATTTACCTTTTAAATTTCTAAAAAAAAAACTAAAACAAAGCAAAACATGTTAAAATTTCTTAGTAAAAAGAAAACTTTAAAATTAAAATCAAAAACACAATAAATTTTCAAGAGAAAAATTAACTCATATTAATAAATGATCTTGTACGAAAAAGAAAACTTTGAAAAAATACATTAAATCCTTCTAATTAAGATGTTTATCTTAATTTTAATGAAAAATATACACAACTTTTTTTTTAAGAAAAAATAAATATATCTATATTTTATTGAAAATAATTCTAAGTTAATTAATTTTTTTTCAAGTGGAAGAGTACAATGAAAAAGTGTTATGAAGTAATAATTCAATTGAAGCAATACTAGAGAAGAATGGCATTTTCATTTAAACTTTTATTCAGTAACTATTAAATTAATTTATCAGCAATTGAAAATATTTTGGCAACATTAATAAAGTATACATTTTCAGTGAAAGTTAACTGTTTAGTACAATATGTATTCAACAACAGACATTTTGAACTTTATATAGTAATTGGTCTTTCTAAGATGATTGTTTTTAAATTACACCTCATTCTAAAACACCAAAATTCAGTTTGTGCACTCCCCCATAGTTAAAAAAAAGTGTTTAAAATTGAGTAAAAATTTTCTACGAAGTTGGAATATTATCAACTTCTTAACTAATTAGTTTAATGTTATATATAATGAAAATACAAAAAATAATTTTACTATAAAGTTTTATTGTTATGTTTACTGTATGTCTGCCTTAGTTTATTGCCTTAGCTATTTCAAGTCTTAGATGTTTTATTATCGCTGAAGTGAACAATTAAAATTTTCTTTAAAAAGATAAATAAAAATTAAAAATATTTTAGTAAATCTTGCACTAAGCATTAAACGAATTTTGTTTTGAATTAATTTCAGAAAAATATTTTTTATGTAATGTTATCACTGTTAATAAAGCTATGTTAAGTAAAATAATTTTTCCCTCATAGACTACTTATATTACAGATTAAATTTAAGAAGTTATCAATAAAATGAAGAAGAATGACTCTCATTCAGAAAAAACATCATTAGAAAATAAAGTTCATGTATTAAAATAAATATTTTCTCATATATTGTGTTCTTGTATTGAATGAAAAATATTTCTATCATACTGAATTGTTGCATTAAAAAAGGAATATTTTCTGATTAGTAATACTGATTTTATGTATAATTGTTTATCTCATTATATATCAATTAAATATATATATATATATATATATATATATATATATATATATATATATATATATTGATCAAATACATTCAATATATATCACTTTCAATAAATAGAAATCTTTTAAATCTGTAAATACCTTTTAGGCTATATTAATATATATGCTAATACAATCTATAAAAAACTAATGACTAATTATCTTAGGATGTTTCAAATAGCTCACACAGCATTTCTACATTTTCTATGTAATACTAATGAAAGCTCAAATTGAACATTGAATTTCATAGGAATAGCATAGAAAAATTGCACCTTTAATAACAGGTTTGGTCAACTCTTTTATATATGCAGCTTGTTTCTATGTATATTTATTATTAGCTAGATCTGCTGTAACTCAAAATAACAAAATTGTATATAATTACATGATATGTAATAATACTCAAAACATTATAGCTGACTATTAACTACTCACAAGGAAAATAAGCTCTTAATTTCATCCTACATTCATCTTGTCCTTTGATATGTGATAACCTAAGCATAGAATGAAATCTGATCAGCACAACCTACTTGATTACCAAAATTCTATTTTTACATATAAGCTGGGAAGGTTAAAAACATTTTGAAACAATAAATATACCTTTTTTTCCAAATAATTATAAACATTTAAAGCTTTTCCTTTGGCAGTTTGCATAGCATACTCAGCTACTGATGAAAATTCTGTAAGAACTAAATTTTCTTCAAAAGTAGAAGGAACTGGGTGAATTACAAGTCCCTAGAAAACAAGTTATAAGCTACAAAATAAATATAAAAATAATAAAAACTCTAAAAAATATTAATTAAGTAAAATGTAAAAACAAACTTATGTTTGAAAAATTCAAAGTGTTATAAATATCACTTTTAATTTTTTCAAACAAGCAAATGAGAAATAGAAGGAAAAATTTAATTAAATTTAAAAATAAAAATTATTTCACCTTAAAGGTGATATTTTTGGAAAGTAATTTAGCACAGGATAAGTTTTAGTCAGATGGAAAAAATAGAGTTGACGTAAAAATAATATCTACTACAATCAAACCTATTTTTGTGTGATTATTTTTGAGTTTTTAATTCAGTATATGAAAATTTCAATCAAATTGGAACACAATTAATGAAATTGTCAATAAAAATGAAGAGGTTTGATGAAATCTTTGAGTATTTTTGATTTTTAAAATGTATTTCATCACATTAAATAAGTATTGTGTCAGCCAACTATAAATTACATATGTACTGATATCCCCCTCCCAAAAATTCATTAACCTGTATGTATACCTGTTTTAAAACTGCATATTTTTTTTATGAACTTTTGACACATTTTACATATATATATATATATATATATATATATATATATATATATATACAGCATACAATGCATTCATTATATTTGTTCAGAACCTCATCCTAACTAAATGAACCAAAAATGTTATTTTCCTAAGATAGTTGAGGGAAAAAGAAATTTACTTAATTTATATGTTTAGTAAAAGAGCTTCAAATTTAAGTAATTAAAAATACTATTTATATTATTAATTAAAAGAACTATATTTTCCTCAGTATTGTGTGAAACCAAATGGCAATGAACTCCAGTTTCAGATGAGATTCAGAAATCATAAAATCTTATTTTAGGTAGTAAAAACTTCCAAAGTAGATTTAACTCAAATACTTCAAATTAGATTATTACCATAAGACATAGAAAAAATACAAGAACTTTAAATGAAGAAAACTTCTGAAAGCAAATTAACAAATAAAATTTTTCACTTAAAAAAACTGAATGCTTACAATATTTTCAAGAATAGTCCTCCTTCTAGGAGAAGCACTTGCCAAAACAATAAAACGTAGATTTAGATTATTTAGATATTGGTGAATCATAATAACCTATAAAAGAAAATTATAGTATATAAATAATATGAAATTATATTGATGAGCATTAAACATAAATGTTTAAATTATTTCATATCAATAAGTGTCACAATAAATACAGTAGTAAAAACTTCATTAGTGTTACAATGAAAATGTCTACAATCAAGAAATATTGCTGTTTGCAATTAAAAATCTTGAAATTTACTAAAATAAAAAAAGACTAATTCATTTATAAAAGAGTAAACAAACAGTGAAATCATTGATTTACTGTACTTTTTCGGATTACATCCAAACGAGTTTATTATATATTATTTTTGTGCATCTTAAAAGATATAGTTAATTAGTATTCATGTTAGTTTTGAAACTAAGATGACAAAGTTAAAATGATACCAAATATTTGAAGCAATACAATCTTAAAATTCACAATTAGAACTTAATTAAATAAAATTATAAATTTTTGAAATTTTTACAAAATTTAATTAGGTTACAAATTTGAAGTTCTAATTTTTTCTTTAAATGGAATAAGTTCAATTTCGGAATTATTAAATAAGAACATTATTTAAAAATTTTAATAATTATTTTATTTTAAAATAGTTATTATTTTGTGTACACATGTCGATTTAGATATGTGTTTTAGGACTTTTATACAGTAAGTTATCAAATAATTTAAATAAGATGAAGGATACAAATTTTTGAAGCAGACTTTTTCAGCTTGATTTAATTAAAAACAAATTATGATGGAAATAAAATTATCCAAACAGTTTATTTAATATTATTGCTCACTTTTCAGAAGTCACTAGTCCAGGACTGAACAGGCTTTCCTTGAATATTCTTAGATATTGTTCTCAGGTGTTTAGATTTCACAGTTCCCGAGACTCTAAAGGACCAATGCCTCTCTTTGGAAACTTTTGGTTTAATGGAGATGGTGTAACAATGTTATGCCATCTGGGATTAAAAACAACAACAAACATTATTGCTCAATTTTTCACACCTACCAAGAATGCAAATAAGGATGTTTTATAAAGGGCTATGTGTGCATGCTTAATTAAAAAATTATAAAAACCAATATAAATTTAGTGTTATTACTTAGTTGTTAATCACCTTGCAAAAAAATACTAAAATATTTTTTAGATCTACTGGAATTCTTTGATATATTAAAAATATACAATTGCATGGTCATTGTAGAGTCACAATATGAAAGTAGAAAATTTTGTATGTCTTTTTTAAATTTTTGTCTTTTTTCAATAAAATATTTCTAATTTTCTGCTTAGCTTATGCATTCTTTTAGATTTTTTTTCCCCCTTTAAAGTTAAATTATAGAGTTTATAATCTTCCATAATACTATTGCCCTCAAAATCAATACTATTGCCATCTTCAAAAGGATTTTCAATCAAATCCATGTTGAATGTCCTTGATATCCATAAAACCTTTATCTCATCAATTCAGCAAGTTCTATTAGGCCACCAATTTCATTTTACAGTACTTCAAATCATGTCTTGTATTTTAACTCAAGTTAACCCCCTACTTTCAGCCAATATATTAAATAATAATTTTTTATTCTTTTAAAGATAATGATATAATGCAGTGCTAAATTGAAAATTACTTTTAAACCAATAATGTATTAACAGACTTTAAATAAATGTCTAAAATTTTCTGAAATGCTCTTATGAAATATACTTCAAAAGCATAATAACACCTTGATTCAATGATTGCAATGTTTGAGTTTAATGATTAAGTCCCTCAATTTGTTCTAATCATTATTTGCAGAAGACAACTAATTAGATCAGGATCTCCAGTTTAAAGTAGATTCCAAACCACTACAAACATCCATCTCCATGGCAAGATTTGAACCCATTAACTGTATAACCAAAGGTCAGAGTGCTAAACGTTCAGCATATAAAGGTCCCTGGGTTGAAATTTGAAAAAAAATAATGTTGAGCGATCATTAGTCAGTCCAGTATTTTCTATTTGATATAAATGTTATGCTGTAAATTTTTTATCAGAATTTTAGTTTCATTAGTATTGAAATTTTGATGTACTGGGTTTTTTATTCTTTTATAATGCTCCAAGTTTTTTCTAGCCATGATCTGGTAACTTTACAATTAATCAACACAGTTTCTCCTTGAATTTTTATGCTATAAATTACAAAACGTTTCAGGAATTCTCTGAATCAATCTTAACTTGCCACAAAATTTAATAAAATGTTTTCCATTCAAAATTTGAAAATGGTAAACTAAAGTATTATGAGGAGCTTTTAGATTCTCCATGTTCTTTAGAGTGTTAGAATATTTTAAGTGTCTTTGGCATAATAAATGCTACCATCCAATGGAATTCTTCAACAATTATAATCAACTGAAATGTTAAATACTTTCTTAATTTCTCAATTAAAAAACCTCAAACAGGAAGTCTCATCTAAAATAAAATGTATTACACTATCTGCTACCACATGGAAGACGAGTTATGAATGAATGATTTAAAATTTACAAGCATATTTTCATATAAGGTATAAAAATATGTTTATTATTCTTCCTGTATTGTTTTAAGATAATTTATGAATACATTGCCGCCTACTTTGTCTAGTGGTCAGCATTCCTGACTGCGGATAGGGAGGTCTGGGTTCGAATCCCAGTCGGGGCATGGATGTACTTTCTCTTTCTCCTGTCTTTGTCCTTTCCTTGTATGAATGGGTTGTGAATGGTTGCCTCCCCTATAAACGGGTTCCTATGGCATGTGTGTACTGAGGAAGTCGGACTCCACACCCAATTGCGGTTCAGTTGAAAGAGTGGAGCACCGCACCCATACTGCCAGTCTGGCTGTCACTTGACAAAAAAAAAAAAAAAACTGAAAACATTAATGCACATGGAAGTTTTCACAAATTCCTTATCATGTTAAACTGCTCTATACAAGGGTTTCTGAATCTTATTTTTATTGTGGGAAAAAGATTTTACAGAATAAATGCTGTAGGAGATGTACCAGCATTTCAAAAGCTTATGCTGTGCACGTCATTGATTAAGAGCCATTGATCAGTTAACTTCTACCTAGTGTCACTACACAAGATGTAGTTTTTTTAAAATGTATACCACTGATTTGTTGATTAAGAGTAAAATAGTTTAAAAGCTGATATATTATCCACATTAACATCATTGCTTGGTTATATTACAAATGATGATATTTTTACGTCATATTTAATGCCATTGCTTTTTATTATTTATAGATCATAAAAAATCAATCTTACATATTTTAATTGTTTGATACAACAACATTAGTTATAAACATTAGTTTGATAAGAAAACAGTACTGATATTTGCCAATTATATGATATTTAATATTATTTTCTAACATATATCACATAATTCCTTTTTCAAAAATTTTTCAGTGAAGTCCTATTTATGAAGCTAAATAAAATGAAATATTTGGAGATGCAATATTACAAGGATAAAATTAAGGTTACAAGTTGTCACGTTCAAAACAGACAAATGTATCAACTTTTGATGATAACATTTAAAAAAAACAGCTATTACAAATTAAAAACAACTATAATCGATAAATAAAGGTTGATGTGGACAGCAAAATTTAATTATAGTACATAATAGATTATTTTAAATCATTTTCATATAAATTTTAACAGGCACAATTTGCACATTTAAATTTGCATTTGAAGTATACAAATTTTTTGTGATGTTTGATATAATACTGGTAATTACATAACTGTCAAAATAAAATTGTATAGTAAATGCACGGAGCAGTATTGAACTGTGAGTAACAGAATTTCGTCCATTTAATTTTTGACAAAGTTAGAATTATATTTAGCTACACTGATTGTAATAAAAACTAATAAATTATAATTTGTTGCAAGGTTAAAACTGAATAATCATCTATTTTCTTATTTTTTTAAGAATTATATTATTAAATGTGTTGAAAGAAAGTGCTTTAATTGTTGTTGAGAAATAGTAAAATTTTATCAATTTAAATCCTCAAAAACTTTTAAATTCTATCACAATATAATATTACAATAAAATTATAAGTATTATAGTATAATAAGTAAGAGCGAGAGAGCTGTGTGAAACAAGAAAAACATTTGTTTACATAATAATTTATAAATTCTGTTTAAAAAATATTCCTTTTTTTAAGTACATGCTATTAAATAGAATGATAATTATGTCTATTTATTTGGGAAATCTCATCTTCGTTATTTTGTAATGATATATTTCTTAAATTGATGTTCTTAACTAGAATTATAATTAACAAAATCCAATAGGGAAATCTCGTTTTAAAATTTTTGGCAGATCATTTTTTTGCAGCCACTTATTTATATTTTAAAAATATTAAATCAATTCTTAGTAGATTTACACGTACTCGACCAAGAATGATTTAAATCCTACCGTCACTTTATTGTGCTTTAGTATTGGTTCGCCGTCGGGGATATATACTTCCTCAAGTAGTTCTGTGAATCAAAACAAAATGCTTCCCTAAGTTGAGTTACTTACGCAATCACTGTCGATACCAATTTACAGTAAACCTAAGGCCAGCCGCAAACTATCGGCGATTTCGCCGGAAAACTGACGCCGGCGAAGCTCGGCGACACTGGGCAACACTGGGCGAAAACACGGCGAAGGATTGACGTCAGAAAACGTCATAAAATAGGCGTTCCGAGCAACACTTTTTGTTTTCAAGCATGTTAAATATATCTGGCAGGGTTCCGGCGACAGTGGGAATTTCGATTTACGTTTTTGCTATTCTTTGTTCTCGCATTTAATTTAACCTCGTGGTATTTCAATATTTAATGTCTTCCATAAATTTAATAAAATTTTTAAACAGTTAGGAATGCATTACAATTTAATGAGTAAATTCAGATGTCGATCTCATTCAAAACAAGATTTCAATATAATGTAAATAAAAGTTTCATTGGTTGAACAGAACGATGACGTCAAACATCTACGTCATAGTTACCTCCCATTCCTTCGGCGGTGAATTCACGGTAATTTCGCTCTGCTAGGTGTTTCCGGCGAAATCGCCGATAGTTTGCGGCTGGCCTAAAAGATAAGCACTCAGAGAAACGCGGTAAAATTTAAACCTTAAAAACAGTCCTTTTTATCTTAACTTAGAATCGTAGGAAGGGAGAGAAACTTGTTTAAGAAAATAAAGAATTGTTTTAAAGAAAAAAAAATTGAAACATATTTTTTTAAATGCTCACTTAAAATTTGGTTAGACTGTACTTTAGGGTGCTCCTTTGATTCTCGCCAAGTTGTGATCGCGATTGATTGCCAAGATGGGCAAAACCAACTCGTGTTTTGATTGGCTTAGACCCAGTTGAGGCTCCATTTGGTTTATCTGATTGGTTACTTGTTTGCATTGTAACCGGCGCGAACAGGAATGGCACCAAAAAAAATTTGCAAAGTTTGCCAAAAGGTACCCTAGAGTATAGTTTTACCAACAAATTTTTAATTTAAATAATATATATATTTCTCATATATTCTTATTTTTAATAGTATTTTAGTTTATGGATATAAATTTTTAACGTTTTGAAAATTATTTAGTGTAACAAAAGTTTATATTAATTTTTCCATTTATATATATATATATATATATATATATATATAAATGGCTTATGGATATTGTTTTTCATGTGAAGCAGATAGCAGATTTCCGTTTTCAAATCTGTTTCAATACGATTTAATTCTTTGCTAAAGATTATTAGTACATTAATAAACATATCCGAGTCTTTTCAAATTAAATTACAGCTTTATCATTAGCTTTAAATCAAGCTAAATTTATTATTGAAAACAATTATTAAATTTTATATTAATTTCTTTTCAGAAAGATTGCAACGTTAATCTAAACTAGCACAATGTTAACGTATTACACAATTGAAAAATATTAAATGTTTAAGATGAAACCTCTTTTGTTACTGAAACCAGATGTTGCAGTCAAATTTCTTACGAATCGCATTTTATTAATCATTACATTGATATTATTATATACTATATCTCAAATAGAGATACACTTTATTGTTTCTAAGGAAATTTGAATTATATTCAGATTATTATCTAAGCAATGATTTTTATTAGAAGCACTTTACATTGATTTATAATCAAATACTTATAACTGTCAGGTATTAAACAATTTAACAATACTGGAAGGAGTTGTGATGAAAAGTTTAACATTAGAACCTCTCAGAAATTTTTGATTAATCAATTAGAAATTTTTAGTATTTTCTTTCCAGATAATTTACATATTATATGCATGTATACTAAATGAAATTTATTAGTGAAAAACTAGAAATAGAAATTTTCTAGTTTTTTTACAATATTTTTTTTAATTTCAATATTACTTCAATTTGTAATTTGTCATTTGATCATCATTAATTATTTTTGACTTCTTTTTTTGTACTAATTCTTTTCTCTACACTATTGGAAAATGCAAAAATAAATTATAATAAAAGAAAACTAAAAGTATTTCATCAACTCATTCTTTAAGTTGCAGTCTAAGGAATTTAACGGACCGGTTAATATTATGATTATTATTATTCACATTATTCGTACTAAGGGGTGGTTTCAATAATTACTGTTAAGCAATTATGTTACTCTAAATATAGAAACTACTTCTTATAAATATTTTAATCGCTTAATTTTTAATTATTTTTATTTGTAATCTCTAATGTGATAAAATGTTTTTTTATAAGTTTAGACTATTAAAAGAATTATGTCAAAAATTTTTAATTTATGTACAGTCAAATATTCGCTTATTTTTGCATTGTGTAGTAAAGTTTAATACTCTGATGATAAAAGGTTCATGAATGAGTGTTTTATAATACATAAATGTATTTTCAGTGCATAATTCCACCTATGTATATTTTAAGATAAAATTAACTTTTAAACATATAAAAAATAAAGATTATATGATAAAATATTATACAACGATAACATATAAAATCGGGAATTTTTCTGGTTTTCTCTCTCTCAATCCAGGGAACCTCTTCACAAATGGTATTGCCATTCACTTATGGAGAATCTTTTCGAAAATACTTTGACATCATATTGATAATAGTCACATAGCTGGCAACTGTTTAAAAGGCTCCTCAAAGCGACACTGTTTATTTGGACTGTTTTATTGGTATAAAAATAAACTTATACTTTAAGATTTTTCTGATTATAATATATTTTTCTAATATTAATGTATCTAATTGCTCTTTTTTGCTTCAAAAACTATTTTCAAAATGCAATTTGATTTGATTTCACATTGCTATTTATAAAACATGTGATTTATAAAATTATTTGACTTGCGCAATATTTGCCTCAAATGCCAATTGCTCCACGTCGCTAACAACAGTAGAATATTTTCAACAAGGTCATTAAAATGAAATTTTTTAAGAAACAAGAAAAAGTGAGATGAATAAATAGTGTTCTCTACTAGAATTTTACATTTCAAAATTTTGAGACAGGCCAATATACAGGAAAACACAGTTGTTTGAATTGAGTACATTTATTTTGAAATAAATAAACCGTTATTTACAATCTATCTGAAAATTCTTTACAATATTATGTTCAGGTTTCCTTTATAATACTTTTCCTTGATACTTTCATAATCATCTATCTCGAATAAACTAATGATAAAATGCTGGTTGAACAAAGAATATCCCCCTAATTTCTTTTCTCTTGTTTTACAGCAAACTCTTAAACGATATTATTTAATTTGGACATTTCTCAAATACTTGTAAGAAATTTTTAAAGCCCCAACATGTGGGTAGAAGCTGACTGGATGTTCGGCTTTTTCACAGGTATTCCCCAGCTTAATTAGCTTTCGTGTGGAAACAAATGGTTTTTTAGAGACGAAGAAACAGCGAGGGGAAAAAAAAAAAAAAGACTGCTGAGTTTTTTTTAACTTTTAACGATACAAACCTAAAAAAAAGTGTTGAAGTTGGACTCAGATTGAAAGCATATAATAATCTTTCAGCAGCAAACAAATCTTAGTTAAAGAAACATCGAGTCCGTGCCTCTCCATAACAACAAAAACAAGCAGAATTTCTATCAAGTATAGTTTTTGAGATTGCGACAAATTAAGTCCTTTCTCTTCAATCTTCAGTCTTTTCTTTTATAAAGCTGGCTACAGCATCACTGTCTTATTAAGTATAAACTAAATTGAAATTATCATAAGTCCTTATCTATATCTTTTTTAACATCCTTTTGATCTATGCAGGTAGATAAAAAGTCTAAGCCACAAATAATAAGAGCACAAAATAATAAAAATACAAAATAATAAGAGTACAAAACAAAATAATAAGCGCAAAATAATAAGCACACAAAATAATAAGAATTTTTTGATAAACTTCTTAGGTTTCAGGAGCATATAATGTTATTGATGAAGAAATTCTAGCAGCATTCATTCTCATTCAGCAACATAGTTTTGACTTTATAATACACAAATATCTAAATAATTTCTTTTCTATTAAATATTTTTTTAGGTAACATTTAGAATGAACCTCGAGAAAAGGATGGGTACAAGCATTAAGAGGTTGTAGATTTACATGAAATTTCTTTAACTTATGCTATGGGCTACAGTCGGGCATTTCTCTTACTTTCATTTTGAAGTTCCAGAAACCACACAAATATCCAAAGAAGTGCCTTGGTTTCTTTATTTGGAGAAAGTGCACTCTGATGCACTGATAGAAAAAAGTTAAATGAAATAAATGTATTCGGTGTGTCCAAAATTGACTTTTTACAACATACCAATGGATGTATCATTCTTGGAAACTTTAAACTAACTAAAGTGCCGGGAAAATTTACAAATCACTTGATTTTTTGGTAATTTTTTAAAGCCAAAATAGGCACTAAAATATGAGTAACAAAATGACCGCTGCCACTATACAAAAGCATTACCAGAATTTTAATTTTATCTTCAATTTTTACGGCCAAATGTTTCACCAAACCAAGGAGTACTCGTTTCTACACCGAACCCAAAGTACCAATATAAAGCTATAAAAGTACAAAATAAAGCTATAAATTTGTAATACAATTAAATGTAACTACTTCTACAAAAGGAAAACAAAATATATCACCCTTCCAATTTCCTTTTTTAAAAAGTAAGTTTAAAGCGATCAGGTTGCATAAGATTTTTAAACTTTGTGTTTTTAATGACTTGAATTTGTTTCTTTGCCACCTGATAACAACTCAGAGTATAAATTTTCTTCCATGGTTACCTCATTAAATTTCCATATGATTTTATTTCTTAATTTTTATGAAGTATTAGAAATATACTACGAAATATTTTGAAAACAGTAAAATAGGCTTGATAAAACAACAATCCACTTCTTTATTTGATTCTTTAGAGACATATTAGTTTCATTCTTCACTTCATCAATATTCTTACAAAGATTTGTTTTACAACTAATTATTTTATTTGTTTGAATTAATGATTGTCAACTTCATTCCAGAAAATTTACAATATTTTGCTCTCCGATTCTTCATTCCCTCTTTCCAATTAACTAATTGGTTTAGTTTCATAGTGATGATTAAGCAGTTTTCTTGTTTCCTGTATAATGGATTTTCATTCAATTGTACCAGTCCTATGGACAAACAATGATCAAGTGGCTCAATTTACTCAATTAAGGAATTGCAAATGTTTTCGTAACTTGCCACTGTGTAACAGCAACAACTGATCTAAAAAGTTTGCTTATCATTTGTTGTCTTATAAAAGCATAGTTTATTGCACATACGTTGACTGTTGCACATGTAAATTATTTGCTTATCACACAAAAGATTTTTTTTTTGTGTACATATACTTTTTGTATAATTGTTATTTTTAGATTACATTCTTTGAAACAAATTGATTATATACATAAATTTTCAAGAAATAGGAGAAAGTTGGATTTAAGTACATAATCGTTGTTTTGACCAACTGTTTTTTTTATTTCTTCCGGAAGTGATTCGATATTGCAATAATGCATAGCTTGTGAATGATCTAAAAATAATGTAACAAATGAAATGAAAATTAATGTCATATATTCGTCTGTTTACCATTGTTCCATAGTGTAATTACTTATTTCTAATTATATCTGTTATTTAGTTTACTCTAACAAAAAGTATTTAGCTAGAGTAAACTAAATGAACTGTAGTGAAACTAAACTGTAGTGAGAGTAAATAAAAGTATTGGGAAGAAGATAAAGAAAAACTTATGCTTCTTTAGTAGTAGCCTTTATCACTTGAATTTGATTCAAAATTTACACGTAGTTGGCTTGTTTCTTATCAGTTAGAACGTTTAAATTTCCACATACCGTAAGACGGATTCTCAATCGGATTGCGGCCTGCCTATCGATTTACGGAATTACGCGGTATTTTTGTTTTTGTTTATGCATTAAAATATCGTTAGTGTAGAATTTTTGAATAAATGTGATTTTTGTTATTTAACATCTGATTTTGATGAATTTTTTATTTTAAGTGATGTTAAAATTTTGAAATAGTATACGAGAAGAAATTGTTGTTAGTTTCATCTTTCATGTTTTCCTTTTTTCAAAATGTTATTAAATTTTGATTTCATATTTGTATTGATGAAAGATTTTAATTTTGGAATATCTATTTATCATGTGATTAATTTCTTATTGAATTGAACTAAGTGAAACTTTCTCATACTGGGCTATCCCAGTATGAGAAACAGACAAAATTTTACTACTACAGACAACCGTGCCTGAGAATTCAAAGAAATATTAAAAAGGACTTTTTTAACAAGAAATTGTGATAAAAATTAATAAATGCAATTTGTATTTTTCAAAGCACAGTATTATCAACAGGCATATTTAGTTTTGCTTCCCACTTATTAAAAAATTTCGCATTGATGTATATTTGCCCAACTCTATGTATCGTATAATAAGCTGCAAACACGCTTAAATTTTGCGAAATGCTTTTGTCATTTCGTAATATACTATATTACTCATTAATATTCTTTCTGAATAATAAGCTATGTAATAAAATGAAATATTATTGTTTCTAGTGAAGTATCTTAAGTAAGCATTTTTCAAACATTAGTTTTAAGATATTAATTCTTGTTTTTTTTAATACTTTAATTTATAGGTATAGAAATTTATTTATTATGATTATCATTAATATGTGAACGTATTGCTTCTTTTGAAACAATTGAATTAAAAATTTTTTGTAAACATTTCAATCATGTGTACTACCATTAAAATTTGATATTGATCCTTATAACAGATAAAAAAAGATAAAAAAATTTTTAAAGCTTTAAATATTACAATTAAACTGTAGCAGTTAGTGCAGTATAGAGTATTCCAGTTTAAAGAAATCTCCTTTTGTAGTTTTGTGTTTATTATAAATTCTAATTTTGGAAATTAATGAATAAAAAGATTATCATTCTAGAGTAGCAAATAAGGAATTATTTAATCAAAAAATTCCTTTTATTTAGGTTACAAAAATGTAATGTTTCTCTTTAACTAATAACTAAATTGCCAAACTTAGGGTTTCATTAAGCTGTTTAATAAATATATTTATGTTAATGTTTTTAAATTTAAAAATAAACCTGTAATTTCTTAATATTCACATTAATAATTTAATGAATATTTTGTTAATTTTTAATAGCATCAATGTATAAGAGATGCATTGAAATCATAACCTAATAATATCCACTTCATCTGTATTTTTGTGCTTTAGACTTTTGTTATTGATGATTTCGAATGTATTAATAGCAAATTACTACTTGTGGTATTAGATGTTGTCAGTCTAATTATAAAATAATATTGAGACTGTTTGGTAAACATTTAATTTTTCTTTTTAAAAAATACATTCCTTTTTGCGTACCTTTATAAAATGTGTGTAAACCTGTAAAGAAATCAGTGTCAAAGAAAACTTGTTTAGTTGTCTAAGCCAGTTGGAATGACAATTATACTGACTATTGTCTCTTGGAAATGTCAGTAGAAATGAGGATTATGGTCATAATGATGATGTCAAATTTTTCCTACTGAGTTGAGGATATTTGGTTAGCAACCTGTATGGGTGTAAATTGATTTTCCTTGGATGATAGCAGCTATATAAGAAACTGGAGAAAATAATAGCATTTTTAAACCACTCACTCAAATGACATAAGCACACAATAATTATATTAAAACAGGGTTAATTTTTTTCAAGTATAAAGAATTTAAAGAAATTTTAGAAACTTATAAATAAAAAAGTAAACTGCCTGTAAATTTATGTGTGATCTACATTTTAAATATATTTTCTTAGTTAGAATTCTATTTAATAAACCTACTTAAAAAAATGAGTGTTTTTTAATTGGAATTCTTAAAATTATTAAAATGCAAAAATGTATATTTTTTCAGACTTTGCTTAAAGTGAATGTGGTAAAACTTTTTGTGAACTATAATATTACAATAAGAATTAGAAATTTCTAAGTTTCTTAAGTTATAAAAATTAAGAAAAGAATTCTCACAATATTAATTTCAGCTATTTAATTAAGAAAAATATATTGAAAAAGGTGATTAAGTAAGATTTACCATCAAACAAAATAAAGCAATATAGTAGTTTGTTTGATAGTGGAAATATTTAAATATTTAACATAATTCTTACTTTGCTGAAAGTTGTTTCAATAAAATTCTACATATTTATTTATTTTTTAAATTTAATCCTAAGTCAAAAGCAGATAAATCATAACAATATAGGGCGCAGCTTGTCTTTTTTGGACCTTGTGCCACAAAACCCAACTCAAACAAACAAACATAACAATATGGATGAAAGTAAGCATCATAGAGCATTTTCACGCATCAAACACTAAGTAAATTCAAATATAACATAAATTAAAATTATAAATCATTAATTGAAAATCACCTATAATGAACCATAAATATGTTTGTTTGCTAATATGAATATATTTGGCAACTAATTGCTAATAACAATTTATTAACAATAAAAAATTATCATTTTTTTGCATTTAGTTTATTTTTTGCCAGTGGCAATTTGTGTTAGTTAATAATATTTACTTTAACTGGTATACCCTCCAAACACCGTGGCACAGCTTCTCCTTTTTGGACCTCGTGCCACAAAACCCAATGAATAGCCAAGTGTAATGTTGAAAATCTCAAATAAAACTGTTAATAAATCAATCTTATGACTAAATCTTTTTACTAAGCATTTTTAGTGTTTTACATTCTCAGAATGCTCTGCTAATTGTCAAATTAAAAGATAGACTTTAAAAGTTATCCAACTTTGCATTTCGGCTGAAATATGTAAATCAAACACTTCCAAAATTTTTATATAAATGTTTGGTTTTTTAATGTGAATTTGAATTAAATAATCTAATAATAATGTAGAAAATTTTATTATATTGATTTTTAACTGTTAAGCTCAAAGCAACCGTAAATAATTAGCATCTTCTACTTGGGATCTTATAAGAGTGTGAAATATATTTTTTTCTTTCTTCCAGTGTTCAGAGTGATATCTTTCAGACACAAGACGTGGATAATACTGTTGACAAGTTAAGGTGTTCAATGGCAATGCCCAACAATAACTGTGATTTGTACAAACAAGCTTTGGAAAAATTAGATTATGGATTGATAAGACAGCCTTTGAGAAATCAATTGATTGAGGTTTATTTGTTTATTTCAAATTTTAATTTCTCTACAAAATTATTTAATTTTGCATTTGTTTTACTACATCAAATTAAGTTATTCAGCATAAATGTTAATATAGCCATCTATTAATAAATAGGAAAATTGTAAAAGAAATTGACATTGGATTTAAATAATTTGTCATTCATTCATGTTGGTAAAACTATATTTTAGGGTGCCCCCTTGGCAAACAGGGCGATTTTTTTTTTGTCTATCGATTTTATTGGCTATTTTTGCTGGCACAGAACAATCAATTGCTCTGTTGCAATCAGAATACGACTGAGTTTTGCCTAGCTGGGTAATAAATCGCAATCACAAGTTGGCGATAGTCAAAGGGGCACCCTAAAGTATAGTCTAACCATTCCGGTTACTTATAATAATTTTATGTGAATATCTTAGTATGGTAATATATATTGCTGTAGTCTAAATAATTCCATGAATTATAGAATAAACAAAATATGAATTTATTGTTGATATAATGATTATTTTTTATTGTATGATTTATGTGGTAATGATTTGTCTCACCTTTTTATATATTTGTAATTAGCCTTGACAATTCAAAATTACGAAAACTTAATGATGGCTGAGTATTCCAGACTCATTAACTTTAAGTGCTCACTGAGGCTTGTCTGTTCTAGTGTATAAATAACTTATTGAATTTATATTCAAATTAACTGATACTTCATCAACAGTTTTTCATGTATTTGTAAAAAAATCTATAATACTTTTATGCTCTTAACTATTTTTCAAACTGCTTGTTCTTATCTGTTGCATAAGTATTTTAAATTTAATTTATGTCATTCATGTTGAATAGAATACTGAATATACATATAAGATAAATTTAAAAAATTCAAAATCTGTGAGATGAAAAGCTAATTGATTTCTTATGAAATTATAAATAAAAATTAAAGAAATTTTAAGTTAATATTCAAAAGTTATGAGGGTGTTTATTATTATTATTATTATTATTTCCCTTTAAAATTGCTTATTTTGTTTTGTAAAAAGTGTGATGATTAAATGAAAAAATTCAGTAGGAATTTTAACTATAAATTTTATAAATCAGAATGTCCAATTGTGTGAATTAACTTTTACTATAATAAATAGGAAGAAAATCTATTTTTTCCCCTGTAATTATCGTTTGTATTTTTGAAAATGAGTAACTGATATGTTTCAAATCGCTTTGTTTTATCATTTTTTTATTATAAGAATTCAACTAATGTGCAAATAAAAACTGCACTGTTGTAGTTCATCATATAATGAACAAAATGATAAAGAAATTAAAAATTTTTTGTGTGATAAGTGAAGTTAATGCTATTCTCATTTATTTTTCATTAAAAATAAATTTTTAACTAGAAAAAAAAGGTTAGTGATAGCACAAACTTTTTTAATCTTATTTTAGTTTTTTAAATTTTCATAAATGTAATTGATAATTAAATTTCGGTATACAAATTTACAAAAATAGTATTTAAAAAAAAAAAAAGGAATTTGTTTCTTTTTCTTTTTAATGTTTTTAAATCTGCACTAGGAAAACTAATTAAAATAATCAAATGAAACAAAAAAATTCCTTAATACTCTTTCCTTGTTTATTTTATAATGCTTAGAAATAGTATTTTGTTAATTGCTGTTATAAAAATTGTTGATAGCTGTCTTGCAGCCAAATCTTTATATATTCATGGTTTAAAACTCGTCATTAATTGCTATTGTAAAAAATTATTTATTGTAAAATAATGTCTAAAACCTTTGTTCTCAATCAGATGTTCTGGGATTATCAATTAATAGCCTTAATGGTGAATAAGCTGATAGTCAAAGCTTTTTCAAAATAGGCATTAAAAATTTCAAACAAAAATGCTTAAATTAACATTTCATCATCAGAATATATCACATTGAAATATATTCCTTTATTTGAGAGACATTTCAAGTCTTTTTCTTTCCTAATATATCTTGTAAATTATCCTTCAAAATTTTGAAAAAACATTAAAAATTTCCCCTTTTTTCATATGTTTTTGTAATGCAAAAAATAATACACATTATTCTATATAAAGATGCATGAAAAACTAAAATATATAAATATTAATTTGTATGTCATAAATTCGTGTATTAGAATGCTTTTAATTATTGTGCAAAACATGTTTAAAAATGAAATTAAATGAAAGAAATTAAATTTTCTCAATTAAATAATGATAATAAACCTTCGTTTATTTAATTAATTTCATTATTGCAGTAATGTTTGATAAGATCTGGATTCTTATCAAACAAAGTAAATATGATGATGCTGGTAAATTAATTTTATATCCTATCAATGGGAAGAAAATTTTTCATCTTACCATCAATATTCCTGGTATGGAAAGCCAATTAAAAAAATCAATCTTAATAAACAGTTGGGTAGATATTTAGAAAAATATTTACATAAAAAATTCACATTCTTAAATATTTTCTACAAATTCATGTAAACTAAGTTTAAAAATATTCAAATAATATATCATTTATTGAGGAAGAATAATTTTTTCACTTTTACTCTTATTATGATTCATAAGATGATGATGAGAAGATTCATGGTTGATAGATGAGGTGTTGAGAAAGCCCTAAAACAACATTATTAATTAACATGATATTCTTTAAACGACAAAAGTTGATCATAGCTTTCAGCTTAACAATTTGCCACAAACTTACTGTCAAATTATCTTCATTTGTTTTCTATCATTCTTAAAAAGAGTTTCTGACAAATGTATGCTGTTTATATGTGCATATAAATATAATATATATTTCTATATTTAGGCTAATGGCAAATTAAATGAATCTATTCAAAACTACTTCAAGCATTATATAGTTATAAATAGTGTTCTTAGTTTTTTGAATTCTGAGAAAAATGATGAAGTTGCATCATCAAGAGAAACTCAAAAGGTAAAGTACTATTTTCTTTTTTCTACTGATTTCTTGTATTCATTAATAGCAATTTGCTTTAATTATTTCAGAACATTATGGAAAAGTTTGCATGTTTTAAAAATAGTTCCTCTTGTTAATATTTTTTTATAGTTAAGTGTAAAACTTTAAGTTATAAAAATTACTCTCAAAAAATTTCAAGGAAATTAACTATCAATTAAATTGCTGAATAATTGATAAATAAAGAAAAATAAAAAATTCATTTCATTTCGTTGCATGTATAAAGTAATAAAATATTAATTTATAAACAAGAAATACACAAGCTGTGTATTTTACTTTATAAGAACAAATAATGTAATTCACGTACACTCAACAGCAGTTACTCATTAAAAAGAATTTTTCTTTTAATAAGACTAACAATTATTCGGAATTTATGCATTAGAATTTTTTCTCCCTCTTACATTTGAATACAGTCTCATATTTCTGAATAATATAAAAAGAATAAATAAGTAGTTTTCTATCTAATAATACTTTCAAAATTACACATAGTTTTTAATATACAAAATGTAATTATTTATTTGTCCAATATTATAGGAAAAAAGAAATAAACATGATTTATTTGTAAATAGAATAAAACTTCATGAATAATAAGCTTATTATTTTGATGCCTTTGCCATTTTTCAGTAAAGTGAGTCTAGTAAATTTCATGGGAATCTTCAGACTAGTAATTAGTGGAAATTTCACTGCAATTTGACTGTCATATTTTATAATATGTTTCTTATGTTCAATTATAGTTTGCTTTAAACAGTTTAATTTTCAAAGTAGAGAAATAAAATTTTCTAAAAGAAAATTTTCTTTTTCTTTTTGTTGCCTGAACATTTCATTGTACATCTAGTTTTACATGTAATATAGATTGAATTTAATATCTCCGAAAAGCTTTGTTAATTCAGTTCATTTACATAATGATTAATTACATTAAAATTTCTGAAATTTCTTTGCTAATAAATTCAATTTTTATGTGAATTTAGTTTTTTTACTCTATGAAAATTGCAAGAGTCAGTATTCATAATTATCCATATCTTCCTTAGTTTTAAAATAGTTCTCTCGACTTATATTTCTATAATATTTGTTGCATAAATTTTTCATTTTCTTAGAGGTTACGATAATAAATATTTTTGGCATTCAAGATGTTCTAATTTTTGTAACACATTTTAAATATTATTTTTCGAATGATATGAAAAATCGAAAAAATTTATATAAATGTTTCTGAATCAAATGGAGAAAATATTTACTGTTTTTGTAAGTAAAAACGAATGTTATACAAGACTATCAGTGTCATTTTCTATCATTAATGCCTTCAGCTCATCAAAATTCTTTAGGCTGATCATAGTCTTACAGTTTCAGTGTTCCAAATTCAATATTGTTCAATTTAACACTGAAAATTAGAGGTTCTATTTCTGTATTCTGCATGCATTTCTGTTGGGAAAATTTTGCTTGGGAATGTTTTGAATCATTTGAATACATTCAAATATTTTTGAAAAGTTCTCATGAAAGGCAATACTCAAGTATCCAAATTGTCCGATAGCAAATTTAACTTTTAAATTAAACAATGTCAACTGTTAAACAGTTCCAGTTACTCTTTTTTATTTTTGCCATTAGCTAAAATTTTGCTTCTATCACTTCAGGTTAGGAGTCTTAACATTTATTTAGATAAATGACATTTGACTACTGAGTTGAAAATCATCTCTTGTGTATGTATGGAAGTATTGGTAAATTATGCTAATAAAAAAGTATGCATTTTCCAAAAGTTTATGAAGCATCTCTTTTTTAGCTAAATTCTTTCTTTAAATAGATATTCAAATCTTTTTATACTACTGCCCTCTTTTGTAGCTCTACTAATATTAGAATTTCTTGTTATCCTCTGGTTTTACAGTTTAGGTCATTTTTGCAGATTATCTGAATTAAAAACTGTTTAATAAGGGAAAAAAGAATGATTTAATTTTTGTTCATTGCAAATTTTAATTCTGAATGGTAGAAAGATTAACATCGTTAAAATCCTAATATATTAACATAAAATGTGATTCAAAAAGCATTGTCAAAATTTGGTGTAAGGCTTTGTTCTTCTTATGTCTATTAATGCTTTAATTTTTTTCATTGACCTATGATTCTCCTTTACCTCTTTGTGTAGCATAAAAAGAATAATTTAAAAAATATATAAAAAATAATATATCCCCCTTGTATAGTGATGCTACTGTAGGTAAGCGGTGAAGTGTTTTGCTCAATAAAAATAATAGAATTCCCAGTTCCCTGCTTGATCTGTTGGAATTGCTTGCTTTTGTTTGCTTATTCCACATTATTTGCAGAAACATTTACATCTTATTGGAGTCAAGGATTCAGCTTTTTGCTTTCTGTGCCAACAGAAAGATATGGCATGCTTCATCATCACATTATTCGGCTGCTCATTAACTAATAGCAAAGATGCTGAAGACCAACGTAGGATGAAAAAAATTTCGCTTCTAAGAAATTAGTTTTGATTGTAATAATAAAATTTAATTTTAAAAGTCTTATTCTAAATTCAAAGAAACAAAATTAAATTATTTGCTATCATCTCTATAAAATAATAAAACTTTATACTTCATTTGCTATAAGAATTTTTGTTCTATTATTTACTATTTAATAGTAAATTATAAATTTCTATAAAATGTAATAAGTTTAAGTATTTAAGAACTAATTTGTTACTTAAAATATGAAGATACATATTGTTATAAACAGCTGAATTTTTTATTCACAATAGATTAATTCTTTATATGTGGTTGATCTATTTTTTGAAAATTAAATATAAAAAATGAAATAAAAATATATGTTAAAACCTACTATTTTAAGTATATAATTTGAAAGAAGAATGAAAAAATATTTTTGTTTACCTTCTTATGCCAAAGTTTAAAAAATTGATATTTTTTGAATTTTTGAAATTTAAAAAAAATATTGCAAATTTCACATTCTTTTTATTTATTTTTTAATTGCTAGGAAAATAGACTTACCCAACTAAAAATTTACAAATATTTATTCAAATAATGAAATCCATAATTTCTAAATTAACCTGAAGATATTTGAGCTTATTGCAGCAAGCCTAAATATGTCTGATTAATTATTAAATAAATTTTTTCTATTATCATTTCCAGAGCATTGACCCAGAAGTGATAACAGGAAAAATTTATCTAGTTTATTTACTGAATGTAAATTACTTTCAAATAATTATAAAAATGTATTAGTAAGTAATTTAGATTCTTTATTTCACTTAAAAAAATGGAATGATCCTAAAATCAAGGCTTTCTAACTAGTTGTTGAATCCATTGGTTCTTTAATATTTGAAAAGTTGCTAAACTTTCATTTATTTATTCATTTACATCACTATCTTATTCATCTATATTCAAAAATGTTAAATTTTCAGGGATAGATGAATAGATAGAAGATTCACTTGTTGATAATAATTGTGTAGAGGTTTTAAGCTCTCTTTACATATATATGCATTATCAGCATATGAATCTTCTAATATCTTACCGAATTTTCCACCTGTTAATTTTCTGTGACAGGAGTTAATTCTAATTATGTAAAAATTTTCCATCATTTAAGAAAATAAGCAGTAGTCATCAAAAGACTTCAAAACAAAATATGATTTCTTGATTTATTGAACTATTTTCTGAATAGTGGATGAAATTGTGGTTTTGAATGGTATTATTTATAGTTACTAAATATAGAATAGAAGCCCTGTGGTGTGGTAGCATTTCGCTCTCCCAAGGCACAGATCCAAAGCTTGATTTTCAGACTGGAAAGGTCAGCCTTTCATCTCTTTATTGGGTCAATAAAACCAAATGCTGTGTATGCTTGGGAGCTAAACATTGGAGTTTTTGCATTAGGCTGACCACCTGATAGCATTTACTCCAAGACCCTAGATCATTAAAACAGATAAGGGCACCATGACCATGGACTATTGTGCCCCTGAGAGAAAGTAGAGTGAGTTAAATTGCACAATGATATACTTTTTCTATACTGATATATCAAATGGTATTATTTATTTGGTTAGGATTCAAAAGTATATTTGGAACAAATCAAAATTACTTTTATGCTCTACAGAACTTGATGCAATGTAATTTTACAAGTATGTTATGAATTTATATTATTCTTATGAATTTATATAATATTATATCTTACAAATATGCTATGAAATTACCAAAGTATCAACTCATTGTTTGATAATGCTCCATAGAGTATTTAAACGGCATATGATTTGCATATATATATTTTATACATACTTTAGTTGTTTCTTGTTTAAATACAAATTTTATTTTTATTACTTGCCATTTAATGTTTTTAAACATTATACATCTTAAAACTAAATATGTTACTTAAAATTCTTTTTTTGAAACTAGAAACCAAAATACCCAATGCTCTATCAAAAATAAAATCCCTTATTTATTATAAATAAATATCATATACCAATGTAAAAGGGTCGTCATAAAGCAAGCCATTTGGAAACATTTATTTCTCTTTGTATTTATATAATCAAAAACCATGTGTATGTGAGTCATGCTCCTCTCATTTCGAGTAGAAGGTCAAACCTACATGTATCTGAAACCATATGGACATATAATGCCATCTTGTGCAAAAATTATAGCTTTTAAAATATTCCAGTACACTGGTGCAAATATGTAATAGTCAGGGGTGAACGAGAAATTGCTCTGACATGTATGCTTGTTGGCTGGGAAATAAATGTGTGTTTCTTGCTGGCATGTATATGTGACAATCAGCATGAAAGGTTTAATCAAATTTTATATTAAAGTTTTAAGAATAATAATCTTGTACTTTTTGGCAGCTAAAA
>JAPDSC010064829.1:58355-85567 GCA_026290005.1 Latrodectus geometricus
ATATTTATATATATATATATTTATATATATATATATAAATTTTTTTTTACACATAAAAGCAATGCAGTGAAGCCCTTTTCAAATTCTAGAAGATGTTATCTATTACTTTATTGTGTTGAATCTTGTACTTATGCAATCCAAAAGAATGTGATCAAAATCGAAATAATTTTAGATCCTATTTTCATTTTAAAATATATTATTTTTTATTTTTAAGCTTCAATTTATTTAAATAAACTTGCTTCATTTTATGATAATTTAATACCAGATTTATAACTAATATATCATTTAGTGCAGATTTATATAGATAATTTTTAAATTTATCTGGCATATTATCACATGTGATTTTATTATGAGACATGTACTTAATTCCAGTTAAAGTATTATAAATTTCTGTGTTTAAAATTAAAAATCTTTTAAAAAATTTTTGAGGTTAAACCATAACTGCAAATATTTTATGAATTTACATGTGCTCATTGCAATTAAATTCCATTAAATAACTTGAAAATTTATTTGTATTGTTATATTTATCCCCCTTTCACATTTATATTTGTGTTTCAATATCTTTGGAAATTTTTTTACTTATTATATATTTTTATATTTAGCTTAAAAAAGATGAGCTAAACAAATATGTGGAAAAGAGCATTTTTGATATGTGTCAAGCTTTAATGGAATATTATGGTTATGGTAAGAAATATTAATTCTGAAGTAAAATTATTTGCAATTTATTAATTAAAAATGTGAAAATATGTATATTTAATTATTGATTAAGAGTTTTTCCTTATTCAAGTATTCATTTAGCCAATTACATTTGCAGAATTAAATTTGATAGTTATGTGAAAATGAATCTTGTAAAGAATTAAATATTTGTTATTTCTAAATGGGTTTGCTCTATGAATATTCTTGTTTATAAACAGTTGATTTTTCTTATCTTAAAATTTGTATCATTTAAATATCTTTTGTATACATAATTCTTCCAATTTTCAGAAATGAATTTTAAATTATTTTTCTGAGTTATTTAGGTAATTATTCAGAGTTATGGAAACAATTTGGAAAATATTCCTCAATAAGATAGTTGTGAATTTTGATGGTATGGCTGTACAATGGATGGTTTTTAAATTATTTATAAGATCTTATAGCTGTTTGTGGAAACTGTATGGGCTATTAAGTTAATCTAAAAATATAAATCTTATTCTTCAGTTTCTTGAACTTGATTTATTAGCTATAAAATATGAGCTAAGCATCTTAAGGAAGATATGAAAATTTACATTGGTTAATGTTTTCTTTTCATTACTTAGTTAAAAGAACCTGAAAGTATGGAATTCATTAAAAAAAGTCATTACTTTTAAAATCCATTTTCATTTTGTTAGATTCTTTCTATGATGACTAATGAATAATCAATGCAAGTTAAATGTTAAAAGATTATTGCTTTTGAAAAAGTGCTAATGTCCATGAGTTTAAGATTGAGAATTGAATGACATGAATGATATTAATTGCAAAGTTTCATTTTGTTTGAGAATCAGAAGACATTGCTGAGAGGCTGTCTCTCCAGCTCTCTAGTTATTGTTGTTATTCAAGTGTAACAAATTGTTTCTAGTAATTTTGCATCCCTGTATATTTCTAAACTTCCTGCAAATGTTATAAATTTGGCTTCATGCCATACTGTGTATGCTTAATAAATCTCTTTTATTTTTCTTTCATGTTGTAATTTAAATGGTCAGTAGTGCATTTTATTAGACTAAGTTTCTTATTTCTTTTTTGTATTTTGAAACTTTCTATCTTTTTCATCTTTTTTCTGGTGTGTTTACTTTTATATGAAAAATTATTTATATTAATACGAAATTTATTTTGAAAAATCCATAAAACCATTCATTCATGGTCTTAAAAAGATACAATTATATGATTTAACTTTGTACATCATACTCAATAATACTTCTAAATTATAGCAGTTGTTATAAAATGTTTTTTTTTCTATATATTTATTCCAATAAATATTTATAGTATTCATCTATTGTCTATTTTTAAGTCTAATTTTTAAAATTATCCATTTGTAGTATTAATTTATTGTTATCTTATTAGCTTACACAAGCAAAAATTGGAAAAAAACGTTTAGACAATGTATAACTGATTTATCTCGTGAAGTAGATGAAGTTGCTGCAGTTGAACGAGATATTTCATCCAATAAAATAAAAATAGATGATCTTCTTTTAACATATTATGAGGTAAAAATTTGAGAGTTTGTACTTGTAATAGAAATGTATATACTTTCTCCTGTAGCTTATATAGCTATTTAGTTTCCATACTAAATGTTTTAATACTTAAGTCTAAAATTATTGATCAAAGATGCTTCTTTCTTGTAGTATAAAAAGTGTGGCTGTGGGACATGATAAATTTCATTATGAATAATAGAAATTCAAATCAGTCATGTGCTTATAAATAAAGAGGTATTTCTTCAAAAAGTGAAAAGAACAGAATGCGATGATAAAAACAATTTGCGATTACTTCAACAATGTAATTATAAATTTAATTACCCTGCAAATGGAAATGTTAGAATGACAAATAAAATTGTCAATTCTATTTTTTGACGTATTTCATTATTCAATTTCTCATTACAATATATATTTAATTGGATATTACATAATTACTATATTGACTTTGATCGAACGAAAATCGATAGTTTCTCAATAATTAATTCTTCCACTATTTAAAAAGATTTCCTAAGTTTAAAAAATGAGCTTTTCTGTTATTTATCCAAATTATTTTTGTTTCTAAAAAATTATTTTTCATTAAATTTATTTTTCTTGCACTATTGCTAATTGATTGATATTCTTGCATATCTAGAAGTATTTGGTAATTGGTTTTTTACATGTATAGAATGCTTGTAAGATAATGATACTGATTGAAATTTTTTCATTCTTGTAGGAGAAAGAGATCATAAATTTGATGAAGTAAACATAAATTTTATAGATGCATTAATTTTGTAAATTTTATTGTTGTTAAAAATTTATTATTATATAGGAAATTATATTGCCATTAAGTATCAATGAATACTTAAAATAAACATTTGATTAAAGTATATTTTTATGATTTTAAAATTGGTTTAAAAAACTACTTCTAAAAGTTTTATGTATAAATTCCTGATATTCAAAATTAATTTCTTGAAAAATTATTATGGCATCATTTTTAATTTTTTGTATTAATTTTGCCAATAAGTGAGTAATTACCATAATGTTTTTTCTAATAAACTATTTAAAATGTTTCAATTTCTTTTTAAAAGAAGCATTTTTTTGGATATTTTTCGCAGTGAAACATATAAAATTAAATTTCACAGTATAAACAGTATTGTAAGCATAGATTAGTGCTTTTGTAATCACATTACCTGCTAAAATAAAGATGAGTTATTTTATAAAATACAACAATACTGAGTTTGAAATTTAATATATATATATATATATATATATATATATATATATATATATATTATTAGTGAGAAATATAATAACAAATATTTGATAACTGCTATGAAAAATGTTTTGCACAGCAGTTTTGTTTTGGAAATATTAGATACTGACATATAGCAAATTAAATTATTCAAAAGAAAAAAAAGTAGTTCTTTTTACATTAAAAAGAAAACAAATAATTGTGTAATATGTGTATTCTGTAGGAAATAAGGAAAAATATCTGTATGAAGTGTTTCTTCAACAGATAATAATTGATGTTTGGTACTTCTTATGTTATCCATCAAATTATTGAAGAGTTTCAACATTATTTTATATATTCTTAAATAGGCTGCTACACACACATGTCCATAAATTCAGGATAATCCAGAAGCACATAGAAATCAAATTCAAAAGGAAAAATATCGCATAAAAATATCACACACATGGTCAAGCATTATATATAAATTACAGGAAAGCTCCTGCTAGCTGCTAGTTTGGAGTAGAGAACATGCAATGTGTACACAATCACAGTAGATTAGTGTTATGATTTTCAATGATTCGAGAGTAGCTTGCAGTTCCATTCACATCAGACATTCCAATGGAGAATAAGGTCTCAATAACATCTTTGCACCTTAATGTTTTTATGGCGCAGGAGTGCTCGTTTGTTAGGAAGGATTTCACTGAGCTCTGCAACAGATTTAAGTATTCAAATTGGAACCATGACTGGTCAAATTTATCATGATTTCATTCTAGAACAACATGTCTGTTTAGGAATGCTGTTGGCAATCAATTTGTGTTTGTAGATTACTATGGCTATTTTCATTAGTTTGAAATCATCAACGACTTCCTTCAGTTGGAGGATATCACCTGTATGAAATGGCCTGCTTTCTCTCAAGACTTGAATCTGATAAAGTTGGAACAGGCTTCGCCAACAAATTGTAACCTGTCATCTACCTCCTACATCTGTATCAGATCTTCAGAAAGCATTGCTTATTGAGTGGAATTCTCTGTCCCAGATGCAGCTTGATAATGTGATCCTCAGCATTCTTTAGCCTTGTATAGTATGTACTTCCTCATATGGGAGACAAATGATGTATTAACCATCATACCAACAATGTTCAGATTTGTGCAAGCACTATGTGGTGCTATAATCATGTTTATATGCCTAGTATCATACATATTTCTCTTTTTTGTTCTACTTTTATTAATAAATGAGTTTTATGTATTAATCATATTTGTTTCAATTTTGTACCTTTAGCTTTTTCTGGCATTATCCTTAATTTATGGACATGTGTGTATTTTATGACTTTTTTCATATAATTGGATTCTTTTAGTAAATTTTCTCACTGCAGCTGGACTACATTCACTTGCTATTATTCAGAAACGTTGAAGTATTCCAGTATTTGCCCTAATAAATATGATTGTACAAATTTTGAAGAGCATGGTTAAAAAATAAAGGCATCGGATTTCAATTTTGTTTTAAATTCTTGCATAATACTAAAAAGAGTATGTTAAATCTTTGAATACCAGCTTTGCAGATTTAAGTCTGATAAATTATGTAGTCCAATTCATGTGCTCAATATCTTTACTTTCTGTTATTGGGCTCTTCTTTTGCTTTACATAAACATCTATTATCTTCTATAAACAGGAAATCTAAATTAGTTGTATCAATGTAAAGCTTGTTGCAATTGTAATTTAGTGAAGTTAGGTTATGAACATGGCAAGTCATCTAAATTTATTTTGATATTTCTCTGGTAAGCCTGCCCTTGTGATTTCCTTTGTTTTGATTGCTCACAAACTCAGTAAATTTTCATGTTTCATTTTTTCCAACATTTGAGGAAATTCGTAATTAAGCACTTAAACACAGTAAGCAATAGAATGTAGTAGCTGATTATTCAAAGAAAAAAGAAGCTCAATTTTATGTGGTAAAATATAATGCCCAGTTTTGCATGCAATTCTTGTTCTGTGAGTGTAAATGCATACAAACATATACATAGAAAAACGAAATTTGATGACCACTGCCACAATTCGATATGATTCTCTTCTGGGTGATGTGAAAGGCACGTGTTTTAGCTACCTCACATGTGTTAAATGCTATCTAGGAGGCTTGCATATTCAATCTGCTGCAATGATCTTTTTTGTGTTCACACATATATATGCACATGGCTACTAGTTTGTATGGTTTGATAGCAATTGTAAAATCCTTCTCTAAGCAGTAAAATTATACAAATTATCAAATTAGTCTGAAATTATAAAGCTTCACCAGTTTCTTTTAGCGTGATTGGTTAACGATCATAAAATATATACTGCATACAAGAGCCTTAAGAAAGATATAAAAATTACTTGCTTTATTTAATATAAAATATTATATATGTACATATGCTTGAAAAAGAAAACCCTTGAATGATGATTTAAAGGGAGTTTATTTCTTTTTTTAAAATCCATTTTTATCCACTTTTAATTTAATTAGATTCCAGCTATATGGGATTGTTGAATAATCTATTTACCTTGCTTCAGATTTTTAATGGATTATTTAAATATGTATCCTTTTTAAAACAACCAATCAGCAGCTGTGATTTTAAATTTTATGTTGAAAATGCTGTTTAATTATTAGTTAAATAGTCAAACATTTTTCTTACTATATTACTTACTGTAGTATATATTTATAAACGTTGAAATGTAACAGAATTATTTAAATCCTAAGAAAAAATTTTACTACAAAGAGATGCAACATAGTACAATGGATCTTTAGTCATAATGCTAGGTTATATTGGAAACATCCTATCCTAATCTAATTAGAGAGGGATGTCTTGTGTATGTTGGTATAAGAAATCAGAAAAATTGTACTATTTAAAATTTTTAAATACTGTTATGTGTATATATATTTAAAATATTTTATTTTTAGGAGCTTAGAAAAGGAATATCTATGCTGAAAAGATCATTTTACTTATTACAAAAGAAACTAGATTTTGAAGCATCATTAGATGCAGTATATGCTCAAAGATGCTCTACTCTTTCTTGGAAAATTAAGTAAGACCAACTTATATTAATCTGTCTGCAATTAAATATCCATTCTAACTTTTTTTCCTTACTAAATAAAGTGTTTTATATCTTTTTGAATTTTATGAAAATTTTTGTAAATTTTAAAATGAATATTATAATTTTAAACTTTTTCCCAATATTAAATGAAGTGATATATATATATATATATATTATATATATTATGTGCTGACAATTTAATGTTTTTTTGGAATATTTTCTGAAAAATTAAATGTTTTGTATAAACATAATTTTAAAGAATTATTTTAAGCATAGTAATAAAAATAATACATTCTAAGAAAATTTTTTTTCATTTATGAAAAAAAATATGACTGTCCAGGTATTTCCCATGTTTCTGTTAAGCTCTTGAAATAGAAGAAGTTTCCTTTATGATAAGTAACAGTAAATTAAACTTATTATGCATTTCAAATTCAAAATATTTTGGAATTTAAACTTTTTAGAATATTTATGCTGAGATCAGTTGCTTAATGCATCCGATAAACTTATTGAATATTGCTCGTCATGTTTATAAAATGTATCTTCATCATGAAAAAATACTTCAAAAAGAAAACTCTTAAGCTCTTTAAATAACTCAAATATTGTGTTACTCAAAATTTATTTGTGATTATGAAAAGAAGAAACAGTGTGATGGAATTTTAAAACTTATGTTCTTTTTCATTTGAATTCCAACTTCTTAATTCTTTCACAATGTATGATAACACAATGATCTTCCTGTCAAAATTCAATTGGGTCCAGACATTTTTTCAAAATACTTTTCCAAACAGCCTGTGTTTTTAGAAATTCGCATATTTTGCTGTTTATTTTTTATACAAGATTTTCTAACTTAAGTTGTATTTTTTCTATGGAATTGTTAACTTGCATTTTTAAGCTGTTATTTAAATTAAAATATTTGAAGTTTACTTAGGATTTGAATATTATCTCGAAATCGTTACTAAATACAAAAGTCATCTGAATAACAGTACTATATGTAGAACATTTATGATCAGATCAGTTGTTTCAGTTAATGTTTTATATATGATATTTTCTTATTTTTAATCACAATGTATTTAAAACTCTTTGGCACTTTAGCTTTATTTGTGTTTATAGTAAATTGGAAAATTTTTCTCGTATAGAAAGTGAAATTGAGTGGTGAATATATTCCTGTGATTATTTTTCATAACTTTCAACTTGGATTTCCAAGACAAGAGTATTTCTATGAATTTATTTCTTTATACAATGATAAAGCACCATCCTATACCATTGTGTTTAAAAAAAAAAATTAGTATAATGATTTTCATCACTGTCAATATCTACTCTAGGGTGGATTTTGTGAAGATCTTCTAGAATTAATTGTTCTGTTTCCAGAAAATATTGATGCAACGTGTAAACTGTTAAAGTAAGGTCATATAACATGAAATTGAGGTAACTTAAGGCAGTAATACAACCAGAAACTATACGATGTTAAATGAACATTTGTGCGTAAAAAAAATATTTGTTCACATTTGATTCCTTGTAGTTTGAAAAATCAAAAAAGTTTGCCTCAATTTGTGTTAAAAAATATTTTATAAATTGTTTAAAGTGACTCAAATGTTGTATGCAACATCTACAAAGATTAAGATACATAAATCTGTGTATATGACCTCAAGATTAAACAAAAATCAATTGTTTGGGTCTTCCATGAGTAATTCTACCAGAAGTTATTCGCAAAAGAAAAAAGGTTGAAGCAAATGGTTCCCTGTTTCTTTGCCATTATTGGTTACATAGAAAGGTACCGTATTTTTCGCCATATAAGACGCACCCAATTTTAAAGGAGGCAAATCTAGAAGAAAAAGATTATGAACCAAATTCTGTAGTAAAATATTTTATATCAACTGTATCACGTGCACGATGACTCCCCGTGGAATTGTTTCTTTTGGGAATGTTTTCCTTTTAAAGATCGACATTTGCGGCAGTTTGGTACCATCTGCACAGCAGGACAGCACAACCGAGTAGTGGGTTTTCTCATGCCCTGAGGTTTATACGGTTATGCTTTTGGTTCCTTTGTTATCTACGGTTCTATTAGATGGCACATCAAACGTTAGCGGGACTTCATCCATGTCCCCAATTTGGCTCATTTCAAAGTTATTATTCTTCCTCGCATCAATAACAAACTTATGAAAAGACAGAATCTTTGAATCGTATTCCTTGCCATGGTGGGCTTTTGTATTTGCCGTATAAGACGCAGGCACTTTTCCCCCACCCTCCGATTTTGGGGAGAAAAAGTGCGTCTTATACGGCGAAAAATACGGCACTTAAGAGCAATGCAGGATAGTCAATTCTAAGTGATGCACTTCATTTGCATGCCAGAAATCATCAGAAAAATTTGAAGAAAACAGAAGTGAATCATTCTTCATCACTTAAATATGAGATGCCACAATTCAGCTCAAATAAAAGACTTTATTTTTGACCAATTAAAACATTAAATTGATTATTCATCCACCTTAGAACTTTGATTTGGCACCTAGTTGCTTTTTCTTATTTTTTCATATCAAAAATAAATCTTGTTTCAAGAATTTTTGATGCTTAAAGAAGCATTTAATGCATTCCAAAGACATGTTCTGAAAGTATTTCAATTATGACACATGAAGAAGTATATTAATCTTATTCAAGAATATTTTGAAAAACAATAAAACCAATTTTTATCATAATTTTATATTTTCATTATTAGGCGAGAAATATAAATTGCAGCTCCTGTAATGCAGTTGATAATCATAAGTACAAATATTGATTTCAAATATGTATGGTAATGAACAAATAATATAGTTAATCTTCTTAAATTTCATTTAAAATGACAACTATAAAAATACTTTTATCGAAAATCTTTAGTACATTTAAAATAAAAATATATAAAAATAAACTAAGCAAATATTAAATATGCTATCACTAAATTATGAAAACATAAGATAAATGAGTTGTCAAATTATAAACAATACTGGTGCGAATGTTAATTATTTTAATAAGAATCATTGCAATAAAATAATCTATATTTTATCAGAATAATCCATGATTCTGTTATTTTAACAGCATTTAATCCATTTTATTAACAGAATCGTGGAGAATTCATTGCATAATTTGGTGTTACAAATATATGCTACAACATCACATCTATCAAAGAATATGTAAAAGTTTAAGTATAATGGTTATAATAACTACAGTGATTCTGATAAATTTAATTTTTGCAAATTTAATAAAGGAATTTTTAACTGTAGCAACTTACACCCATAATTTCATACGAAAAATATATTTTAAAGAATATATAAAATTATGTTAAAACTAAGTTTATTTTAATGTGGAACAATTTCTTATGGTGGATATTCTTTTTATCAATTTTTTTTCTTTCCATCATTTTTTTCATTAATTTATGAAACTGCAATCATTTTTAATAATTGGTTATAGAATTGTGCCATTACAGTTTGATTAGATTTGATACTTCTTACTTCTTTCCAAACCTTATGTATATTATTTATATAATTATAACCTTGAATAAGTAGTGAAAGTGTTTAAAAAATACTACAATCCTTTCTTAAAATTTAATAATGCATTTTTTTTTTAATCAAACACTTTGCTGAGGAATTGCTATGCTATAACTGATTTTAATTGATGAAAAATGTTGCAATAGTTCCTCATTTGTTGTGATTTTTGATTTTCTTTAAATTTCATTAGTAATTTTTAAACTTAATTGTAAAAATGTTTTAAATTTTTTATTCTCTGTTAAATTTTTTTATATAAAGCCTTAATTAATTGTTATTTTTAATTAATTTATTTCGCTTTTTGACTTTTCTTTAGATCATTTGAATTTGAAGTTCTGAAAGCTACCTATACTAGAAAGGCTAATCTAGCACTGAAGGCAATCGGGTATTATTCAAGCATACTTTACTTAGATGGAAATTTCTATTTATAATTATCGATTCACAAAATTAGTACACTATAAATTTTAAAGGAAAGTATATTTATACACCAATAGTTTAAAAAAATATATAATTAATAAAGAACACTACATAAAACAATAAGCTCCATGAAAAATATCCTGAGAATTTTGTTACGTTTAGATTCATAATAATTTTTATATAGTAACATATTAAACTATTAAATTAGTATTGTATGTATTTTACAGTGCAATCTTTGGAAAATTTAAAAAAAAAAATTAAAACAAATTTATTTTAAAATTTATCTAAAGGTGTGGAAATGGTCATTATTTAATATAATGGTTAATGGATAACTTTTATTTATCTATTTGGCATGTAAGTGTATTAGAGTCTTGTATATATTTAGAGAAAAATGCTTTTAATTACACTTTCCAAATCATTTTAAATTATTCCGAGATTGGCAATTTATGGTTATCATTGTATAATAACTTTCAACCATGAATTATAATATTATAAAAAATCAGCAGTAACAATATGGTGTCAAAAGGATCTATGTGATTTTTTAATTGAAGAATTATTAGTTATAATATGTTATTTGGTAAGAGTTTGCTATTTGAGAAAGGCTCTGTTATATGGGAATGGAATACTATTTGATAAGTTTATTATTTTACAAGTAGTGTTATCATATGCTACATTACTAAAGAAACAGTCTTCCTTTATTTTTGAGATTTATCATATTTGTTATTCTATTATCCATCACTTTACCATATAAAATTGAAAATTTAGAGTAAGAAAAATAATCAGTGTGTGCCATTTATTCTCTGAATAGATTATACATCCAATGTTGTTAAAGAAAGAGGAGGTTTAAATAGGTCATATATGCTTTTTATTATTTGGAAAATACTTTGTTATGCTTCTAAATTGAAACAAAGTTATTTTGACTGTTAACTTTTCATTTACTTTTGTATTTAGGATATAATATGTAATTAATGTAAATATCTGTATTTTAAAACACTTTAATTATTAAATAGTAAAATAACTTCTGTGAAAATTTATTGGTGTAAGAATATTAATTGACTAATTTTTTTATATAATTCTAGGAAAACTTGACATTTTAAATGAAATAATTTGGGATAAAGGTGACTCAAAAGATACAAATACAAGATAAACAAATAAATGTTTACAAAATAAAAAAGCAAAAATATTTTAATAAAGGAAAACTATTTTATGCAAAATTTCATTATACAATCTATTTTAATAATTTAAATAAGTCCAAATTTCAATGTTCCTCATAAATTTGAGTACTTTTATAAAAATTTTATTATTAAATGCAAAATAAGTTTTAATATGCTCATAAATCTGATTCTTGTTTTGTACTATTTCGTTTTCTCTTTTTGCTTTTAAATATGAATCTTATTTAAAATTCATCTATAGTACATACATATTCCAACAATTGAATATTCAATAATTTTTTCCCTGATTATATCAAATTATACTAAATTATTAATACTAATCATTATGTATTAAATATAGAATGTGGATGTACACCACAATTTGCTTCATATTTTTGAAGTATATTTCCTTACATCATAATAATTTTATCAATGATTTTGCAAAATCTAGTTTTAAAAGCAAATATATATTGTTTAAAACCATAAAAGTCTAAAAATAATTTATATAATTTTTAAATATTTGTGCATATAAATTTATTATATAACTTATGTATTGCTTTGTATAATTTTAATTAGAAAACTATAAATACTAAATGGGAAGATCATATTATTTGAAGTATTGGAATAAGAGCTTGGAGATTTTTTATTTTATTTTATTTTATTTATTATTATTATTTTTTTTTTATTTTATTTATTTATTATTTTTTTTATTTATTTGTTTATTTTTTTTCGAGGTACATTTAAGAGGTTAATATCTAAGAAAAGTATCTGTGGCAGGTATTAAAAAAATCTCATGGTAACTTTTAGTTGTTATATTATTTACAAAATGGTGTGTCAATGTTAATTGAATATTTTATTGAAATTTTAGAGAAAAAAATAACAATCACAAAGTGGAGTTATTAAATGAAATTTTTGATTTTTTAAAAAAATATTTTACTATTTATTTTCTTAAAGTCCAAAATTTTCAGCTGTAAGAATTATTTTATTTAAAATATGCAAATTAATTATGTGATATCTTTGGAGTACCATTACAGAAACTGATTCTTCATTATTTTTGATTGAATCAGAAGCATTCATCACACATGACAATTGCTGTGGAATGTTGCAACAAATGTGATCAAGCTGTTGCAAACGTCTTAAAACTATTTCCTGCCAGCAACCCCTAATTTTTGTCTTGGAGTTCATTACATGTTTGTACAGTCCATAAGTGCTATGCTTGGACTTATTTGTCTTTGTCATAAGTGGTAGCAGACTACACAGCTCCAACACTGCATTTATTGATCGTTTTGAATCTATTGATTCCATATTTCATGGATTGCCACGGGATCTTGGCTGATAGGCACAGCAATAATGCGTTGTGATAAACTGCAATTTTCTTTGTCTTCAACTCGATTTCTGTCAAAATCAGAAATGCTTTTCTCCTTTTAAAATGTCCTTTCATCAAGCAACAATGTCCATGTGTAATTTATCTTCGATAAAGCTTGCCATCCCAGCTTTTCATTTAAACTCATTGTAAATATTTCTAATTTGCATAATTGTATTGTAAAACGCTTATTTTTGCATATCACAGCATCTTTTACCAGTTATGTAAATTCCATGTAGCCCTCTTTGTGCAGTAATTTTAAAGAGTCCTAAACAATAAATGATTTTAATGGAATCCTAAACAATTATATAAAAATTGTTGTTTAAATAGTTCTTGTGTATATTTCTCTCATATGAAGTTTTTGTTTTATTTCATGTATTTGATTGTGTGTGTATATTATGATTAACCTTAAATATCTGTATTTTAAAACACTTAAATTATTAAAAAGTAAAATAACTTCTGTGAAAATTTATTGGTGTAAGAATTATTTGACTAATTTGTTTTATATAATTCTAGGAAAATGTGACATTTTAATTTGAATTAATAATTTGGGATAAAGGTGACTCAAAAATAAAAGATAAAAAAAAAATGTTCACAAAATATTTTATTAAAAAAGGAAAACTATTTTATGCAATATTTCATAATACAGTTTACTTTAATAGACAGAATAAACTTTAATAAAATGCTAGACAGAGCCAATAAAATAGCAAAAATTTTTCTTTTTAGAAATTCTGAGAAAAATAAATCCTAAGTTGTTAAAACCTAACTTTGTAACTTTTTAAGGAAAAATTAATAAAATTTTCTCAGAAAAAGAAAGAAGAGGTTTAACTGGTTTTCTAAGTTATTTCACACTTATAAAACTTTTAGAAATGTTCTTGTGCTAATTACTTAAAAAAATATTTTTTACCTTAGAAATCATTATCATCTTATTACTTCCCAAAAATTATATTTTTACAAAAATAAGCAAATTTTTTTTAAAGAATCGTAATATTGATATATATATTTTTAATAAAAAATAATGTATTACTTTTGATAATTAATATCTTATATGAATTTCTAACACATGTAAAAATAATTAATATAACTCTGTTTATAATATTTATTATCTAGTGAGCAGTTGGATAGTAAAGAAATTCTGCTTAAAGAATCATTAGCTGTAACAAACGCTGATTTTCAAGCTTATTCTATTCTTGGAGAAAGTTATGAAGCAATTGTAAAGGAGTACACTGATATTTCCAAGAAAATTGAAGAGCAGCAATGGGCAGTAAATTCTTTGAAAAAAAAATATTTCCAAGTTGAAGAAAAGTGATCTTTTATTATCAATAACCCTTCATGTCACTTGAGAACTTTATTTATTTATTTAATCAATCTGTACAAAATATGCTATTTGGTAATGTAAATAATTTGTTATATTTTTGAAAGGAAGAAAATACAAAAGTATGTTTGATATGATCAATTTTTGTTTTTCATTTTGTTAATAATAGTTTATAATATTTTTAATATTATATATATTCTCAATTTAAATGAATTGTATTTGTAAAATAACTAATAAATTGATAATTAAACTGAAAGTACAATTATCCTTATACCATAACAATTTTTATTCAAAATTGTATTGCCTTTTTTAAATTCGATATTTTATTTTGTAATTTATTTAACAAGCGAAATTAACAAATATTTCAATTAAATACAAATCTGCAAATATTTGAAAAAACTTTGATATTTTTTGTGTGCTTCTTAAATGATTTTGAAGTAAATAATGGTGTAAAATTATGCAAGCAAATTATTTAAAATAGAATATTTTCCTGCTATATATATCCCCTATGATTAGATTAATAGTCTATACAAATAGCAATGCAAAGTACATAAAAATTTGACAAAAATATAAAATCTCTATTTTTATTAATATAGTTTATAATTAATGGGATAAAATTTTGTATTTTATTGTAAAATTATTTTTAAATCATACACACACAAAATAAAGTGCTATTCTCTTGTTAGGCTGTTTTGAATTATACTTTACTTATTCTCATTTGTAGGAATAAATTCCCTATCTTCTACATTGTTATGTACAAGGTGGAAATTTAAAATTGTGTACTAAACCATTTTTAGGGAATCTTGTTTATTTTAAAAAATTACTGTGACTAGGAAAATTTTGTTTATTTAACATTTTCAGAAAAATTCAATGTAAAGAGGAAGAGGAAAAATCATTAAAAAATTTAGCTTGAAAATATTTAGATATTCCTGTTATTATATGCATTAACTATTACTATATTAACAGTTTGACTTTTCAAAAGTATTTCCTCTATATTTTTTATTCTTAAAGGAATGTTGAATTTGTTAGTGATAAGTGTTTTTTTATTCAAATATTTGAGTATTTGTTCTATGGTAAATCAATAAAATTAGTGTGTTCTAATGTAAACTTTTTATTCTCAGATAAAATCTGCTTCTACAAGAACTTCAAAATTAAAAACTAGTCTTCCAAAGTTTTCTGGGAAAATTTGCAATTTGGAAAAATTGTCATTTGCCGTTTGCTGAGCTTTGTTCGAGATACTTTTTTATACTACTGTGGAGTTATTAAATAAAGAAGTTGAGACTGCTTCTACATCTGTATTCCATTACATTTATGATTGATGGTGTGTTGATAAAAACATAAACATATTCACAGCTGTAGGCTAAAACAATACTCTTTTAAAAATCGATTTTGTTAAGGAAATACTTATTATTATTATTAAATTACATGCAGCTGTGGGAATATAGAAAGAATCCATTATTGTAATTATTTTTCCGTAACTGTCAACAATTATGCATAGATGACCAGGAGGAAAGAACCATCCATCTTATCAGGAAGCAAGAATTCACGAACTGAAGGTTACATCGCTTAAAATGGTTAAAAAATGGTGTCATCAACGTAAAAGAGATTTTAAAATCAGTGTTACATTTGATTTAAATTTATTATAAATGCTGTGATCAAAATTTAAAACTGAAATTCAGTATTATAAGATAATCTGAGACATACATCCTGATATAAGTGATTTGATTCTATTCTGTGCAGATGTTCTCAATACAATCCAAAGACACATTTTGGTGAGCAAACAGAACATTTACTTCAATAATTCTATCTTTGAAAAACATTGAAATTGAGGAGTCATATATATTCTTATTTGTTATTCCTTAACCTCATTTGAGATTATAGAAAATATTTTTGTAATAATTGTATAATTTGTTATAAAGAGAAATTTATATTTATATAAAATATTTCGATGTATTAGTCATGAAAAAAATATAACCTTTTGAGCTTATAAACGATTATTTGATTAAAAGAAATTAACTTTTTATAAAATATAAAATAATTTTAGCATTTGTATAATTTTTCTTAAAAATGTTACTTTAATTGCATTGCTCATATACTCAATTTTTGATCAAATCCTGATTCCCCATTTAAGCAATCACCAGCCATTACTACACACATAAAGACATAGGAAGATGTAAGACTTCACCATTTCTGGATACATTCCATTTATAATAAACATTTCATGGATTTGATCCTTGAAGAATAGACAAGATCAACACTTGATCTGTCATTCTCCGCTGTACCTGACGGCAATGGATGGATATAAGGTATTAGGATATTAATTATATATATATAATTAATGGACGGATGGTCTGGCTAATACTTCTCCAATTAATACTGTCCTCACTTACATTGAGTTGCATTTTATTCTGAAATAGACGTCTGGGATATCTAGAGCAATTCACCTGCTCATTGTGGTCCTAGTGGTTCCATAGATTTGCTAGAACTGACCAGTCTCGTGTTCACTAATGGCGACTGGGGCACGTTAAATCCGTCGGGTCGCAATGTCCTCCATGTTCCCATAACAAATTAATACCTCTGGGGGTGGTTGGAGTCAGGCTTTGGAGCTTCACTGGTTTCAATCTCTAAATTGGAAGTTTCAGGTGGTGCTGCCATCTATGAGCCAAAAGTCGTACTTCCACCTTCGAATGAGGGTGCTCTATTGAAAAACGAAAGACGCTCCCTCTGTGACGGGCGGGCTTGGCGTCGCCAATTGTCATTAACAACAACAACCTGTTGTAAATGTGATTCCCCAATGCTTTTTGTACCTGTGATTTACTAAGGAATATTTTCCTTGCGAATTCTTTGCTGTTTCTTGATTTTGTGTGGATTGAGGGGCTTGTGGATCTGGTGTAGCAATGGGATCAGAAATAACCACACGAATATTTAAAGTTCAATAACATTTTAGTGTGTCAAATTTAGATATATGATCAAGGAGGATTAGACAAGACCAACAAATCCGCCTCCACAGAATACATAAAGCGCTGGTTATAAATAATTAAAATTATTATTTTAATTATTTATAACCAGCGCTTTAAACCTGCCAACATTTGCAAGCCACGACTTCGAATGAAAAAAACGTGTACTTAACTTATGGGGAAAAATTGTGACAAAAAAAATATCTAATATTTTCAATGAATAACTATTATTAGCTTTATTCTAACTGCCAACTTAATTCAGTGTACAGCAAAAGTACTTTTAAATCTTAGCAAAAAGTCTTCTAAATGAAACGGCCCTTTAGGGCTCTCCTATTTGATTCCTGCATCCAAATTATCAAGCTTCATGCATCATAACCATAACGGGTTATTAGACTTGATAAATCAGCAGGTGGTTTGTCAGACAAAGTGTATAAAACTGAGACACGACCCAAGCGGGTAAAATTAAGGATACGTTGGCTTCTATGGCATTTGGCATAAAATACAATAAGAACTCAGCCTATTAATAATAACCCAGCCATTCGTTTAGTCGTTCAATGATCTTTTCATTTATTTGGGATAACAAGACTAATTAGACCCGGACCTACAGTATTATATGAACCTTCTTGAATATTGATAATGGCCAGTTGTTATACTGACTATCAAGTTCTTGCTTTACAACAGAAATATGTGTTCACTGGTTACCGAGTAACTGGTTCGACGCCAGTCACTACTGTCAACGAACTTGTGAGTTAAAGCTGTATGTACCAATCGATCCCTGTTTCACGCAATGCTCAGACGTTACGTTACAGTTGTTAAAGGTTGTTATTTTGCATCACGAAAATAAAATCTTCCTTCTAAATTAAATTAAAACAAATCGAATTAGGAGGAACATTTGACAATTTCCTAGCAGTGATTCTTAACCCCTGTTCTGAAACACTTGTGTGTGCCGCCTCATTCTGCCAAATTTTAGAAACGAATATAGCAAAAATTCTAATGCTTTTTTTATAACGAGTAAAGTTTGTTTAAATCAAAGAAAAATATACTTTATAGGAAAACTTGTTTTATAGTTAAGTACTATACTTTTAACAGTTAATAATAGTTTTTATCTTCGATAACTGTAACCTTTTGTAAAGTGAAATATTTGCTCCACGTGAAGAAATTTCAAGTAGTCCCTTTATTTACCATTACAATTTTCTACATCTTACGTGTGTGAATTCGGATTTTCAATATTCACTAACATAAAAACGAAAAAATATCAAGACTGTACAAGACGATATGAGAGTAGCACATTATCATTATTAAGACCCAATATAAATGCAAGTATCAATAAACATCAAACTCAAAAATTTCACTAAAAGTATTCTTGTTATTACATTGTAATGGATCCCCTAATAAATGTACTCCTGCTTTTGTAGTACATATTATATTATTTTATATTCATAATGAATATCATAAATTATTTTGCATATAGTACATTTAAGGTAAATAAACAACTTCTAAAGTTACCTTTTTCTTTGTTCTCCGCCAGATTTTGAAATCGTTAAAAGTCTGTCACGAAGGGTAAAAAAAAAAAAAAAAAAAAAAAAGATTGAGAACCAAGAGCTTTAAGAAATACTATTTTGTTATTTGCATTTCTCTCTCTGGTGTGGCAATTGTAACGGTTAATAGGGTAGACTGGAATTTATATTTTTTTTATGTATTTATACGCTTATCAATATCTACATCGGGCTCCTCTACCAAGATCTTTAACGACACACTTTGAAAACGCATAACAAAATCATCAAAATTTATAAATTGCTGAATACATTTATAAAATTGAATTACTTTTTGCTCTTTGAAAACGCAAAATAAAATAAAATCAATGTATATGGGAAACATTCAAGTTAATTGGCTCATCATTAAATATTCCATTTGCTCAAAATCACGAATGCGAATTAAATCGAAAAACCATTATTTAATCAAAAATATTAATAAAATCATTAATTTTTCATGATGTGGAAATGCTGAAAATAAATAAAATTTTGTTAACTTATCATAATTTGCTTATAATAAAAATTATACTGAATTCAGAACTAAAATAAATATTAAAGAACAAATTCCTAATATTAGTTTTTACAATACTTTTATCTGTTGAAATAATGGAAGAAAAATTATATAAAAACGCAAAGAGAACAGGGGAATTTATTTCAATAATAGAAAAGACATAAAAAAGTGGATTTCTGTAAAACATACGTTCTTAAAATTTATTGTTGTGATTTAACAGATTCAATAAAATGCTAAGAAATTAAACAAATTGTTTAAAAATTATTTTTGCTTTGGATAAATGATAATCAAAATATTTACTTTATTCTCTGAACATATGTACCATAAATAATTTCCCACACATATTTATAAGTAAATTGCGTATATATAAATATACAATAAGCATACTTTTTTAAAAGTTGTCTTGATCAAGAGCGAATAGGTAAAACATTTTTGTGAAATATAAAGTAAACCTGATTCCAAAAAGCTATCATTTTATTATATTTTTGTGATTAAATACTTGTATTTCATCATTGAACTAAAATAAAATTTAAATTCCAAAAAGCTATTCCTTGATCAACATCTCTTTCGCATTTAAACTTAATCGTTTTTGAAGCATCTGAACAAATATTGCACACTATTGGAGGTTACTTAGCTGTCTTCCTTCGATGTTCGCTTTATTTTTTCCTTTAGCGTTATGCAATGACTTTCAGAATAGTACAGTAATAACATTAACGTAGTAATAATTTTTACTGCACATACTATTAAGAGAATGAAATGAAAATAATAAGAATAAAAATAGTTATTATATAATCACATAAACTACTTACACCGTGACATCATATCATGTAGTTAATCTTTTTTTTTTTATATCTAACGGCGGGCACTTGGATGATCAACCCTTCGCCACAACAAAGCCGGAAACTGCTACTCATTCAACGTTACCCGGTGGCACCTGTGAACCAAGTCACGGAGGCGAGTAGCATTACCCACATCACACCACCACAAACCCGTAGGGCGTCCCACATTCATCCATCACCTCAGGAAAGGACAAAGAAGCACAGAGAAAGCGAAAGTACATCCACGCCCGAGCCGGGATTCGAACCTGTAGTCAGGTACGCTAACTACTAGACAGGTTGGGCGGTACATATAGATAAACCAGAATCTCAAATCTGTTGTAAGGTATATCTATTGGTTATTATACTTCCTAAATATTCTATCTTACATAATAAAAGCAAGTGTAATGTGTCTGTCTGTCTGCCTGTCTGTCCATTTGTCTGACCGAGCTCTCCAGCCAAATCTATCGCACGCAGGGACCTGGAATTTTTTACACGGAAGCACAAAGGGGCTGGCCACCAGACCTCGAAGCCCGATTTTCGATTTTTGAATTAGAAAAATTTAAAAAAAAATATTTATAAAACTTCTTCTCGAGATCGCTGCTCGCCGATAGCTGATTCCGGGGTTGTACCAGCTCCTTTTGAGAAACAATAGATGGCTTTTTAACAGATGGCTCATGTTTAGGATATATTGTTCCTTTTTATCGACGGGGAATGTTATGTGTGTGGGGGGGGAGAGAGAGAGACAGTCTACATGTCCTACACTACTATTCCTGCGCTATTCACTTATCTGCATTTTCTAAATGCACGGGCAACGCCGGGCGGGTACAGCTAGTTGACTAATAATGTTCAACATTCTCATGACGTAAGGAAGGATACTTGGAAAATTCCCAAGCACTCTCTGCTATTGACATGCGCTTAGAAAACAGAAGGTGTAGGATTGAACTAGCGATTTTCTACTCCAAGAAACATGATCTTATCGCTGGGCCATGATTTACTACTTATTATATAATAATTATCAATAAAAATGTGTATATGTTTTATGTAATATCTTCTTTTACTTAAAACTTTTTACTATTCTAAAAAAAGCCTTTTATTCTTATGTGTTTACAACACGTAAGAATAAAAGAACACTATAATGCTTGTAAGCTGTTGCAAAATGAAAATGTGTTTGTCTTACAAGTTTTCCCATTTTAAAGTAATAGAAGCAGGAATCATGCAGAAAACTTCCAAATACTTGGCCTGTCATCCACAGAAGTATCATTTCATTTGGAGGATATTGCGACCAAATCTATTTAACGTGCCCAGTCACCTTTAGTGAGGATGAATCTTCAATTAAGTTGGGACTCGAACTCATTATCTTCCGATAAAGAAAACAACGTTCTAACCAACCCGACTACCGCTGTTCAATGTTAGAAGGATGATCAAGCGTCCGCGGTGGCCTGGATGGTTGGGGCGTCGTTCTCGTTACCAGAAGGTAGTGAGTTCGAATCCCTGCATAGGTGAAGATCCGTCGTGTTTTCTAATGGCGGTTGGGACACGTAAAATATGTCGGGTCGCAATGTTCTCCATGTTCCCATTCCAAATTAATACCTCTGGGGGAGTTGGAGCCAGGCTTTGGGTCTTCACTGGTTTCAATCTCTAAATTGGAAGATTCAGATGGTGCTGTCATCTGTGAGTCAAAAGTCGTACTTCTCCCTTCGTTTGAGGGAGAAGTACGACTTTTGAAAACGGTAGAAGTTTCATAAACGGTAGACGCTCTCTCTCTGACGGGCGGGCTTGGTGTTGCCAAATGTCATCAGAAACAACAGCAGGATGATCGATCATCTTCTTAATCCTCCTACTGAGGGAATATTAGTGGTTTTGTGGGATGGAGTCCTCACTTAGACAACAATGTCGCATGAAGTATTAAAATCAAGATTCTGGAAATGCCGGAAACGAATTAGACCTGAATTGTTCAAAATTTCAAAACCTAATCTATCAAGACATCTCATAACCTTCCACAATCCTCTCCAGATTACCCTATCACTAAAACAAAAGGATAATAAACTCAACAAAAAACATGCTTAAAAGACATGGTTTTAAAGTATATTTTTTGACGGTCCTACGTTGAGTCCAGTATCGAACTTGTCATCTTCTGAGGCTACTATTCATCTGAGGTCTGTGAAAAATAACTTAAATTTAAAAATGATTAGTATTTTTTTAACTCTTATTTCCTTTCATATCTTCGTACAAACAGAAAACAGTTTAAAAATATTTGCATAAATATGCATTTCATATTCCAACAGATAAGCTTCACTATTCACGTGTATTTTAACTACATGTTTTAATTAAATGTTTTTTTTTTTTTTTCATGAATAATTTTTTATCATGCTATTCCATCTTTAGTATTTTTATCTTTAATATAAAATAACCAACTGAAGTTTTAGAATATAATTAACGTAAAATAATTGATATATAATTTATTTAAAATATTGAGCAAAAGCAAATAATTAGGACTTATTAAATTGTATGAAACTTTTTTTCATACATTTATAATTTATAAATATTTACCTCTGCTCATTAAGTATTTCTTAAATTATATATCAATCATTTTATGTCAATTTCATGTAAAAATTTCAGTTGGGCTATTTTCACTTTTATAGTTCAACAATATAAGAAAAATCCTCCTTTTATTTTAGATACATTATGTAATGTATGTTTTGTACAAATATATATGTATATTTATATACATACATACAATCGACAGAGATAATTAGATAAATAATTGCCATTTAATTTTTTAATGATTCTAATTACTTTTCCAGTCTAAAATTGTATATATTTACAAATAGATATATATGCAAAATATCCAATATCAATCCTGTTCATTGACTATTTCTTTAATTTCACTCAAGGACCAACTGCTTCAATCGCAAAAGTATTTTAAACAAAACCAATTAGGAAGTCACTAAAATCGATAAATTGATTCCTGTGAAAAAAATACTAAATGTTATCCCACGATGTGATACTCTGTATTTAGTAAATAATTCCCAAATAAATTATATAGATTCCAATAACCTGTACAAAACTTAGCAAATAATAAAGCACAAAATATTTCTAACTTGATCAACTTTTCTTCCAGCTAAAATAAATCACGTCAGAATTGCACAAATCGTCTTTAAAATTAAAAAAATAAGAAAAGACATAGTCACACACGCTCTCTTTCACTTTCACAACTTTTATAGTACATCAATTTCACAATTTTTTTTTCACTTTCACAATTTCAGAACTAGCTATAATTCTATTATTATATACACTGCTCAAAACAATTAAAGGTTATTGTGGTTTTAGGTAGATTTTGTGGCTGGGAATTTTTTAGCTGATTGATACATGGTCGTCAGACGTAGTAGGTTATATGAGAGTAAATTACATATGTTTGGCAGAAAAAATGCATTTTATTGTGCATTTGTGTACAAAAGGAAATAAAAAAACTTGTGATTATGAGAAAAAAATAAAAATAAAAAGTGTTTTCTTCAAAGGAAATCATTTTTAGTAGGGGCATGATTTCCACGAACGGGCAGCAACGTTAAACACCTTTGAAGCATGGAGTCAATGAGGCTATTAATCACGAGTTGGGGTATTCTGTTCCACTCTTCCAGAAGAGCTCTTTCCAGCTGTTGGAGAGTTTGTGGGGGTGATTGGTGGCCAGTAATTTGTTTTCCCAGAGCTTCCCAAACGTTCTCTATTGGATTCATGTCTGGAGAACATGCTGACCATTCCATTCGTAAGATTCCTTCATTGAAAAGGAAATCCTCTACCATGTTAGCACAATGTGGCCTGTTGTTATCATCCATTAAAATGAAGTCATCTCCGATTGTTGCAGCGTAAGGGACTACAATAGGTCTGAGGATCTCATCTTTATATCGGCGACCAGTCAAAGGTCCATCTCGAATGATATAGAGGTCTGTGCGCCCGTCAATGGAGATGCCACCATACACCAACACTCCCCCACCACCAAATCTGACACTTTGGTGCACGAACGCAGGATTATTCCTACTGCCACTGTCCCTCTAGATGAAAATACGTCCATTATCAAGATGAACAGTAAAACGGAACTCGTCAGAAAAAGAACATTGCTCCATTCATTTCTCCTCCAGTTCACACGCTCTGTTGCCCACTCCCTGCGGTCGCGACGATGCCTTGATGTTAGTTTAGCACATACTATCGGTTGGTGAGCATACAGACCTACACCACGGAGCCGGTTTCGAATAGTCTGAGTTGAAACCGTGGTGTCAGTAGTCGAGTAAAGGTGTTGTTGGAAAAGAGTATCGTTCGTATTTTGGTGCCCCCGAGACGTTAATACTAAATAACTATCTTCCTTGGGCGTTATAGCCCGTCTACGACTTTGCCCTGGTCTTCGGCTTGCACTTCCAGTCTCCAAAAAAAAACGGTTCCAGATCCTGGAAATCACACTTTGTGACATTCCAATGGTTTGCGCTATTTCGGCTTGAGTTTTGGCCCCTTCTAACCTACCAACAACTCTCCAAGCTTCTGAATCGGTTAAATGACTTCGCTGAGACATCGTACTCATCGAAAAAAAAAAAAAAAAAAAAAAAAAAACAGTCACTGATTGCCGATCATCCTTGTCTTCATTGTCTTTCATCCAGTTGAAAATCAAATTTCATTCACTGCCGCTGAAGCGACGTTTTTGATGTTGAACTCAAAGTTAGCATGCTCCACTGTTTGAAAATCAGAAAAAAATTGCATTCGTGATTCTTTTCTCCCATTTTCAAAAAATAATTTCGCTTACATCTTTATTTTATACAAAACTGACAATACCCTTTAACTGTTTTTAGCAGTGCATTATTGGCAGTTAAAAAGAAAAATCACTTTAATAATGCACGGTACTGCATAAGTTAATGGCTAATAATTAACTGTGAGCTATTAGTTAACTAAACTGTTTTCAGTATAACCTTTATTTCAGAGAAGGAGAAAAAAAAAATAGTTTAAATGTAAGCAACAGTCGTCAGTATATCAATTTTGCTTATAGCATTAAAAAATAACTTTTATCAGTATTGCACGAAAAAATTACACTAAAATGTAAGTCCCGTAGATCCTATAAAAGTTACAGTTACAGTAATTTTGTCGAGATAAATTCATTTTAAGTTGACATGTAGGCTCATTGTTTGCATTTTTTCATAAAGTATATATTATTTTTGCACCTGTGTCTATTTACTTGCGAGTAATTATTGAGTAAACACAAAAAAGTCGTTTGTACCAATTCTGCCTCTGAATATATGTATACGTGAGTGTGTGTTTGAATTGAATTTTTTCTGAATACATATATGCTATTACATTCATGTATTCAAAAAAAAATTGAAACACAATAGTTGTGTACACATTTTCATGTTGTTATAAATGCTTTTATTGTTAGTATTACTTATTAGTTTAAAATAATTTTTTTATGGGAGTTTCAGGGAAAAAATATTTATAGATTCAAATATCACATCATATTTTGTTAACATTCACTCGATCCATTTTCCAATCCAAAGCAATCAAAATATTTTATTAGTTCCTATCGAATCAAAATGTTTTCATTTTACGAAACATAACTGAAAGTCTACTTAATCAAAAACTTTCTTTTTATTTGTTTATTTTTTAATATTGAAGTTTTTGCCAAATTATATGTTGTATATGTTGTTGTTGGCATAATGTTTCCGAATTTTCAGCATAACAATTTAATTTTTTGATTTCTTCTATATTACCTAGAATTTAATTATTTTTCAATAGTTAAATTTTGTGCTATATATTAGGTTGGGGGAAAAGAAATCCATTATTTTTACGTGAACTTTATGTAACTTCTTTTGGATTCCCTTTGTAAAAAGGTTTAAAACAGCTTTCATGTAGATTTTTAGGTCTTGCAACTGCTGGCATGCGGTTAACTTCGATCATTTTTGTTATTTTATAAACATTTTCGACGATGCTGTATCCGCACGCGAGGTGCATCTCTAACATCAAAAATACCCGAACGGAATCGACGAAACAAAAATTGTACGTAACTGGTTGTTACAGTCTTATATAGGACGATAAAAACCTTTCACAATTTTAGCCACCCGGCTATCTTTTTCGCCGTTACAAGAGAAAAACGAAAATGTATCGAATTTTCTGTTTGTTGTCTTCCATTTTTATAACCTTGTACTCGTAACTGAATTCATCAAACAAAAAACCGCTAGAGGATATTTTAGTGTCAAATGTCAGCTTTCCAACGAGCATAAATCTGAAATTGTTTGATAGATACCTCACGAGATAGCGATCACTACAGACGTCTACCGAAAAAATAATGGATTACTTTTTCCCCAAACTAATATTTAATAATTATGTATGCATAAATTTCCGAGTATATTCTAATTAATTAACTCCATCAGTGTATTTTAGTAAAAATTATTTGGTGTATTGCTTTCACAACATTCCAAATTGCAGCCATGATTTAAGTTTGAATAATATCGTTCGTTTGGTTGTAACCGAAAGCCTCATTTGTTCGAAACGATGACAGAAGGAACGCGTCCCCCTTCTCAAGTTTCCTTTCGAGGTGTCACGTGATTGGGAACGATATCCCGTTGTTACATATAAACTCTAAAGTACAACCACTCCGTATTCCGTGCGACAACGGCCTGGCCTTCCGACACACAAACGAAGCGGCTCCAATTTTTTTTTTTCCCCACTCCATTCCTCGCTCTTTGTTTTGTTTTAATGGAACGAGTGACGTTGGTCAGGCCGTTCGGTTCGCACGTGTTCGCTCTCCCCTGGACGGACTTCTGCTGAGATTTCCGATAAGATGAGATGATTGAAAGATGAGACGTTAATCGAATTTTTGTTATGGAATTAGGAAGTAAATAAAAGGAAAGAACATCACACATTTATCTTTGTGCAACGCACTCATCGAAACAGAAGAATATGGTTTTAAAAGAAGACTGGAATTATAAATTGTTGCAAAAAAGAGGAAAAACGTCCTGAGATAATGGTAAGTTCATTTAGTAGATTTTAATAGTTAATTATGTTCTTAGAAGGAAAAATAAAAATAGTAAAACAGTTTAGAATTTAAAATTACGTATAACAGTTCGGCTTCATTTTCGCCTGAAACAATTATTTATGAAGATATTAACACGAAAGGGTACCATAAATAT
>JAPDSC010064834.1:0-20582 GCA_026290005.1 Latrodectus geometricus
CTTGATTATGAAACGAGGTAAAATATTACCTCATTTCATAATCAAGCCTTGAATGATTTAGAAAGTGTGTAATAATGTTAAGAAGTAACATCCCTTTTTGGGGGCATCCCTTTAAAAATATAGCAGGGCTCAGTCGGAAAATTTTTTTATATAAATCACACACGCACACACAGATTTAAATTTATTGGTGATACTATTAATCAATTTTATAGTTCACTAAAAATTTATTTAATTGGGAAATTTAGAAGAATTTACAGATATACTGAATGAACTATAAGTATAATCTTAACATATAATTTTTAAAAAAAAAAACGTTGAAATTCTTAAGATAGAAAATTGAATTATGAAATTTATATTCAAGTGATTAATCCATCAATACTTTAACTAGGATTATTATTTAACTGGTTAATATATCAGGTCACTTTTGTGATTTGGCTAATATTTCTTTAATACTAATTTAATTAATTTCTTTATTATTAAAATAATTGATCAAAACTATTATGATTTTTTGGGATTTATAGTATGCAAGAAACGTTCATTATAAGTATTGCGAATTCTTGATATTTGAAAATGTAATTATTAAAACTCTTAGGAGTTAATGCCGTGTGAAAGAAATATCTCTCGCTGGTTGGTTATTAATTCCAGTATCCTAACAAATAATAATCCCAATGTAATCCATAACTGTAATTCATTAAATTATAAGAAAAGGGGCTTTTTTTTTTTTTTTTTTTTTTTTTTTTTTTTCCTAAAAAAGAGAAACCAGCTCCTTTTCCGTGGGTCTCGACATATTCTAAAAATGGACGTTTCCGACCGAAGTAGTTAAGGAACGAGACAGGCGAAGCTTACACGTGATCCTGATCTAGCCAATGAGCGCGATCCGCAGTGATGTCATAGAGCATATAGATAGATCGAATGCAGCTGTCTCGCCCTGCAGAAATCTGGGTGCGTTCGCCTCGTTCGGTCGGCAGATATCTCTACAGCTTTTGTAAAGGGAATTTTTCTAACTCTTCATTTAATTTTTCAACATGAGGGAAATCGTACATATACAAGCCGGACAATGTGGTAACCAGATCGGTGCAAAGGTAATTATTTTGTGTACTGAATATAAGAATTATTAACTTTTTTATACCTCAATTAGTGTTAAGATGATTCTGTATTCTTTGTAATGTCATCTTCAGATTATACTGTGAGACGACTTTTATTACAGATTCACTAAATAAGCTGCATATATTAGGGTCAGAAATTAATGTTCTGCTTAAAGCCCCTATATTTAAAAGTAGGCGTGGCTTGAAAGATTTGCGAAATTCAAATAGTGCGTGTCAATCATTCATCAACTTATTTCAATAATGGCTTTTAAAATAAAGGATGCATAAATATATTCATATTACTTATAAAATTGTAAATTCTACAGTTGTAAGGCAAAAATGTTGATTCATTTATTACAATTAAATGCTAGACTTCTTTAATTATGATTTATAACAGTGTCAATTTTTTATTTTTTTATACAAAAAGAAAGAAAATTAAGTAAAAATAGTTCTAGTATTACAGTGCTTTTTTTTTTTTTTTTTTTTTTTTTTTTTTTTTTAAGATAATGATCACACTTTTTATTTTAATTGTAAATTCATAATTTTTCTCTTCTGCATTTTATTAAATTGAAGTTAAATCCGGTCCTTTGATTTGTTTCATTTGTTAATTTAGAAACGCTTAATTTGAATATATTAACTATTCACTTATATTTGTGCTAGTGATTTAGCATATTGAATTCCTTATTATGTTAATAAATATTAAGATTCTAAAGATAAATCTGTTTTAGTTATATTAATTGAAAAAAAAATCCTCTAAATTTTTACTTTTGCTACTATTTATTGCTAATTTTTATTCTTATCTATTATTTAAAAATAAATCCTACTTATCATAAGATAGGTTTAGAATAAAATTATTTTCAAATTTCGTTCATGTAAAATTTAATTCAAATAATTTATCTTTATTTACTTTAAATTAGTCCTTGACATCTCCCTTTTTTTATCTTAGTTAACAGTACGGCAATACAAACTTTTATCACAGATAAATCACTTTATTTATTGAAAATATACACTGTGTCTTCCCTGTCTGGACAAAAATCAATATAATATTATAAGCTGTACTAGCACTATTGATTTTCCCTATTCCAGGGAGAATTGCCAGCATTTTCATGATGAGTCATCGTTGCTATGGCAACTGTGAGATTTCGGCCTTCAGGATCCAGACAAAATCTTTTAAGAACAAATATTTTTTCTTTTTTCCGTTTTCATTTATATCCTTATGTAAAATTAATTTCAAAGTGTATTTAAAAAAAAAAAAAAAAAAAAAAAAAAAACAGAAAAGTTAAATTTTGTTTGAAATCTGCTTTTGCAGATGATAGAAGTTTTTTAATTATCATAACATTTTCAGATATGAAATACATTAATGGCTTTCATTTTTTAGTTTTTATAGAATTTATTTGAATATAATTTAAATACTTAAAGGAAAAATATTAAGAATAACATGTACTAAAGATAGAAAAAAATACAGTACAAAAATAATTTTTTTTAAAATTTATCTGAAAGTCTTAATTTACTAAATCCGGCATCTTAATTTGCCAATGATTTACATAAATTCGTCAATCACAAAATGGAAATAAAAATACAAAAATTTTTTCAATATGTTCAACTCAAAATTACAATATGAATTGTAAAAAGTTTTTCTATTCTTGTATATTAGCTGTGCAGGAAAAATATTGTACTGGAAAAAATCTTTTGTTTTTATTGTTTCATATGCTTCATTAACCTTCAAAAAATCCAAAAACATTAAGGAATTATTTAAGTCAAGAGTGTTGAAGAGATAGTCTAAAATTTGTCCTGGCGAAAAATAAATTATCCTAAAATTTTCTGAAGCGCACTTATTGCATGTTGGATAAGTCTTCATACTCCTATAGAAACTAAGCACCCTCAAATGGCTACTGGCAAATCTGGAGGAGTTTAACTTATGGGTTGAGGAGCATCTTGTGTTTGAGCTCCGGAGATAAGACTGATTTGGCTCATCGCCTACTAGCATTAGCTAAGCTTAATGGTCTAGCCTTCATGCTTAGGGTGGCCTTTAACATTCTCGGTCCTTCACCTGGGCTGGCACCTAGAACATTCTGCCTATATTTTTATACCTAAATTTATAAAAAGAAGGGTTGCTGAAAGTAAGGACTAAAAAGCTTTTCTTGTGTAAAGCTTTACTTGTTCAAATTTAGAATGGAATTTTTCGCGCACGTGTGTGAGTGAATGAGATTGTTTGCTTGATATTTGAACTGTCATTCAACTTGTGAATTCGAATTAAATGTTCATGAAATTATAAGGAAATTAAAAAGAAGTCTTTAAAAAAATTAAGTTAAAGTTGAAAACCTTCTTTAAGGACTTAATAAAGGATTGCTTAAAAAATGAATTATTTATCAGCTGAAAATTATGAACTTACTTTAAGTGTCATAATTTCCATAGTGTTGTCACAGAAATATGAAATTAGTAAAATGTATAAATTTTGACTTATTAAATTTTTTTTCACTAAACTGTGATAAAACTTATTAATGTTCATACAAAAATATGTAAAGAAATAAATGACTAAAAAGCCTAAATAATTTGAACTTATATTTTAAATAAAACTTGTCTTCACACATAAAAACATGGATATTTATTAGTCTTTGACAATTCAACATCTATTTCAACTCTATTACATGATAGAGATTCTCTGTGGGTGCTAATATGCTTTTTATTAATTTCAATTTAAAATAATTCATACATAGCTGCCCACCCTGTCTAGTTGTCAGCATGCCTGACTCCGGGTAGGGAGTTCCCGGTTCGTGCATGGTCGTACTTTCCTCTTTGTTCTTTCCTTGTATGAATGGTTGCCTACTCTATAAATGGGTACCTCTGGCATGTGTGTACTGAGGGACACTGACTCCACATCAAATTACGGTTCAGTTGGAAAAGTGGAGCAGCACACCCCATATTGCCAGCCTGGCTGGCACTCTACAAAAAAATCGTAAAATATTAAGTAAAATAATTTGATTTATTGAAAATTTGTCATACAAAATGTAAATCATAATTTAAGATTAATAATTTAGTAGGATGACACACTCGTGAGAAACTTAATAGTTTTAACTTTATTAAGTGATTAGAATGCTTCTATAAAGAGAAAGTCACTAGAAAATGAGTTTGCCAAAATAAAGTGCATGGGTCCTGAAATTTTTATCTTAAGTATGAGCTATAATACCGATTAATCACATTTACCCAAAAATTAAATTTCAAATTTTTTATGAAGAAATAATCAAATCTTCCAGGAAGGAATGAAAATATTCCCCAACACTGCGGTAATTTTCTACCATTCTTGTCAAATAAGAAAATTAGATTTTTAATTAAAGTTAAAATTATTTTTCAAATGTATCTCGAAGCAAAGCTATCATTTGGTTCTGTTTAAGTTTCTAGTAAATTTTTAAATATTGCATTATACATGTTACAGCATTTGAAATCTTAGTGAATGATCTTATTTCATTTCAGTTCTGGGAAGTAATATCAGATGAACATGGTATTGATCCCACCGGCACTTATCATGGAGACTCTGACCTCCAACTGGAAAGAATCAACGTGTACTACAATGAAGCCACAGGTACAGTGTACCCTTAGTTTTTAAAGTACTTTCAGACTTGAGTTCTTACAGCAATGTCTACAAGTGACATTTTATGATAAATAATCTTTGCTGTCTCTTTTAGGTGGAAAATATGTTCCTAGAGCTATTCTTTTGGATTTAGAGCCTGGAACAATGGACTCCGTTCGATCAGGACCTTTTGGACAACTTTTCAGGCCTGATAACTTTATTTTCGGTAAATATTGATTTTATTTGTTAATTTTCAAGTTTCTTAACTCTTTGAGTGAGAATCCTGAAATAAATAATTCGTTTAAGATACCAGAGTTGAGCATTTGGCTCTTTAACTTCTACCACTGTTTATTGGCATTCGTGTAACGTTTACTTTGTTCAAATTTGTCTTCTCAAATAATTTGACTATTATAAATATTAATTTTGATGAATGATAGGGCCAGTTAAACATTTTTTCATTTAATTTTTTACAAAAAACACTTTTAATAATAAAAATATCATTTTAATTTAGGAAAATAGATTTGTTAATTTGAGTTTTATCCACATTGTTCATTCTGTGTGATTAAAATATTATTCTTTGAAAAACTTCTGAAAACATACTAGATTTAAAATATCAAACTGGTTCAAAACTGTTTTCATAATAAATAACAGTTTTTCACCTAAGAATCGCATTTCACTTTTTAAAAATTCCTCTTTCGTTTTAATATATTCTGTTTGTGATAGGTCAAAGTGGTGCCGGTAACAACTGGGCCAAAGGCCACTACACAGAAGGTGCTGAGCTAGTGGACACAGTTTTGGATGTGGTGAGGAAAGAGGCAGAAAGCTGTGATTGTTTACAAGGATTTCAACTCGCACACTCCCTAGGAGGAGGCACCGGCTCAGGGATGGGAACACTGCTCATCTCTAAGATCAGAGAAGAGTATCCTGACAGAATCATGAACACATTCAGCGTCATGCCATCTCCTAAAGTAAGTCAGTAAATATCTGCGCAACTTTAAGGTGGCGCAAATATTTGAAGATATTTAGATGGCTTCGTATCAATGTTAACACAAGCTATCATTTAGAAAAATGGCGCTTTATCTTCCAGGTGTCAGACACGGTAGTCGAACCCTACAACGCCACACTTTCAGTTCATCAGCTGGTAGAGAACACGGATGAAACTTACTGCATCGACAATGAGGCCCTCTATGACATTTGTTTCCGAACTCTCAAACTAACCACCCCTACTTATGGAGATCTCAATCATCTTGTCTCTGTTACCATGTCTGGAGTAACCACCTGCCTTAGGTATGCATGCTTTCTTTAACTAGAATATGTGAATCTAAATTGAATTATTGGCCTTCTTAAACTACTGCAACTTATGACTTTGAATATCTCTTGAAAATTATAGTCTAGTTAACCTTCAGTGACGATGCTGAGCGATTCTTCAAAGACATCACCACACCATTTAATCCTGGGGCTGACAAACCGTTTTAAAGTTTTATAATATTACATTTGCAGTGATTTAATCGCATCACATTGCAAAATATCAGCTTACATTCACTGTTGATACTTCTACATAAAATATTTAAATTGATTTATGAATTATGTGTGGTGACATAATTATTCTGAAATCTTTTTAACATTGTTTGCCACCACACTTTTATTTCAAGGTAGTTAAAATTTGCATTAAAAACGCATTAATTCGTTTGTTTTAGACAATGCTAATACTTTTTATTGGATACCATAAACTCATTTTGTTTAATTGTGAATTTATCATTATGCTTTATATAGATTGCTATAATTGGGTTGGGAATTTTATCGAATTCATTGTATAAGGACAAAAAACTACTTAAATTAATTTTAATTGGTAAAAAAAGGATTGTATAATACTTGCTTGTAAATTAATAAAAAATACATAGCTCTATATATAATTTTTAAATATTTCCCGTCCAATCACTCATTTGTGAAGTGACATGCATCATTTTATGTGATAATTTTTACTCCAATTCTAAATATTAGTAAGCTTTCGCTAAAATAATGCTAATTACTTTTAAAAGTAACTAACAATTATATAAAAATATTCATATTCAACTATCAGAATAATGTTCTAGTAATGACATTCAAATTAAATTTTCATTGTTTACATCATCGTCATTAGGAAAAATACTTCACATTTTGGTTGAATTGCGATTTCGGTCCCCTTCCTCGCCAACTTTGCGATAAACGTGAATGTATTTCATTTTTAATGCGCTTTCTATGGCAACCTTCGGAGGATAGAATTAAGCGCTTTTTCACGCATGCTCATTAATTACTCTTTTGTTTTAGCCTTTATTGCTTCATTTTATAGAATATCAAGAATTTTATTAATATTTGAGTATTTTTGCTACAATTCGCAAAAAAATTTTTTGCTTTTGTTTCCTATAGCAAAAGTGAAAACCGTTAAAAACACGTATTTCATTTTCGTCCCCATGGCAACGGCGGCATATTTTGAAGCAACTATCAGCAACATGATTAAAATGGCATAACGAAGGAATTGAATTGGTATTCTTAATCAAAATTGAACATTTGCAGTCATTCTGATATTACTGTCATCGCAAGACATTTTCCTAACGAAAAATGAAGAATTTCGAACAACTGTTACCAATGCATTACAAAAATGACTTTCCGATTGAATTCAGTATTCGTACTAAAAAAAATAACTTGTAAATATCAGTTCAGTTGTATTCATTGTGGCACTGGTGTCATTGCCATCCATTTTTCTCAGCATAACTCTTTCCGAAACTTTGAACAGTAACTTACTTTGCAGGTTCCCTGGTCAACTAAACGCTGATCTCCGTAAACTAGCTGTGAATATGGTGCCTTTCCCTCGTCTTCACTTCTTCATGCCTGGATTCGCACCCCTCACCTCCCGTGGCAGCCAGCAATACCGCGCCCTTACAGTACCCGAGCTCACTCAGCAGATGTTCGATGCCAAGAACATGATGGCCGCCTGCGACCCACGCCACGGCCGCTACCTCACTGTCGCCACAATCTTCCGCGGTCGCATGAGTATGAAGGAGGTGGACGAGCAAATGCTCAACGTCCAGAATAAGAATAGCAGCTACTTTGTCGAATGGATCCCCAACAATGTCAAGACTGCCGTCTGCGACATCCCTCCCCGTGGACTCAAGATGTCTGCCACCTTCATCGGCAACAGCACTGCCATCCAAGAGCTCTTCAAGAGAATCTCGGAACAATTCACAGGTAAGGAGTCGGCATATTCTATGTTTCCATTAGTACTATTCTGTTATGAATATGTGGAAAACTGTCCTTAATGCAAATGCCAACCAATATCGATCATTGGTGATACCCTGATTATTTCGTTTTATTGCTTTGGCTATTGGTGACTGAAGCAACTGATATGTATTTCGAAGATATATGTATATCGAGATACTGAAGGCTAAAGATTTTGAACAGATCTTTAGCCTTCAGTATCTCGATGGAATAAATTTGATCGGGCAACTGAATGATTATGACCATAAAGTGCAGTGTCATTTGTAGTCAATATTAGCAAAGCTTATTCATGTTTCAGATTTTTTACTTTTCTAATAAAGTAATATATATTTCATTGTTTTTACATTAACCGAAATATTGGTATCATTTCATTCCAATGTTAAGGAATCATTATCAAATGTCGAAAGATTAACAATTTATCGCGTCTTGTTCGCACACTTAAAATTTAAATGCTAGTTTATACTAACATAAAAGAAATTTATTATTCAAAATTTTTGTCTGTTCAACATTTTGACTGTTCTATCGTGTTTTCGAACGTTTTTGTGATTTCTTTCCGTTTTCTTCCACAGCTATGTTCCGAAGAAAGGCTTTCTTGCATTGGTACACTGGCGAAGGTATGGATGAGATGGAATTCACTGAAGCAGAATCCAACATGAACGACTTGGTGTCCGAATACCAGCAATACCAAGAAGCCACTGCAGACGACGAAGGAGATTTTGAAGACGAGGAACAACCGGTCGGCGACACCGCTTAAAGAAACAATTAGCCTTCAACGGAACAATATTCCTCCCCCTATAACTAGATGCCTCCATCCTTCATTTAGACTTACTTCAATCGCTACTTGTATCTTGTTACTCATTTTCTTACAAAAAGAACAAAATAACGGAACTAATACAGGCATACATTCCAGTTTGTTTCGATTAAATGCTGTCTATTTCTTGTTTGCGGAATAGCAATTTTCCTAACGATAAGCACAATGTTTATCACACGTGGAATACTTTATGAAAACCGCTTTCCTTTTTTCTTTCCAAAAGACTTTCGTTGTCACGAACGTCTCTGTTGGAAAATTTGTGTGAAAACGTTCTCTTAAATTTACAGTGTCAAAAAGAACATCAAATTTCTGTCAAGTTTATTTTGAATTCTTTCAATTGAAGCAGATTATTTTATTTCTGCTTGATTCTGTGATTTTTCTTAATAAAATGGTTTTATTGTATTGTTTCTGATTTATTTTTCCCACTCTGCATTCACGATTACTATTGCAGTTAACTCAATTTTACTCTGCTGTGAGCGAAACATTAAAAATAAAATTATTTGCTATGAATTTATTTTCATAAAAGCATTATTAAATGATAAATATTAACTGCAAGTGTGTAAAAGAGCATGATATAAAATGTAAAATAAACAATGAAAAAAAATTGTACACGTATGCATCAATCTTTATCTTGTGAGAATTGCAAAAATAACGGTACTTACGTATTAACGCAACCAGGTTGGCGTGAATTATAAGTTTGAGTAAGAAAGTATGAATGGAAAGAAAATGTAAATTTATTAATTACAGATAATTTTTAATAGTTTTTTTATATTATTTTGTTTTAAAATATAAAATAGCAATTAAACCCTTCCGGTTTCGAATTTGAATAAGTTGCAGAATTATTTTTTCGGCAGAAATCTTTTGGCTATTGCTTTTAGCACTGATTGAAAACAGTCTCCGCCATTAACTTCGTCGCCTATTTGGCGAATTTTGGCCTGGTAGCGTTAATACGCAAGTACCAAAATAACTTTATATCGTGGGCTAAAATCGAGGCAGTTTTTATTTCTATGGATACGTAATTTTCTTTTCTCACACAAAACTGAAATTTCATTAGTACTCTACATTTTATCCATCTGCAGAAATAATTCTAGAATAAAAATGTGCGAGCCATCTTGTATATAATTTAAAATGTCATTTGCGAAGCAAAAATCTAACTATTTAAGTTAAAAGAATATTGAATGTTATTCACAAACGATTTTAGCTTGAAAATTATTAAAAAGGCGCTTGTTTTCTCACTTTCTATCTGGTTACCATTGTGAATTGTGTTTTCAAGTGTGTTAGCTTAACGTACGATTTTCTTTGGGGAGAATATGTACTACCTTTTTAAAGAGTATTTAAATTAACAAAATGCTTAAGATTTTTTTATAAAAGTTCGACTGAAAGATACATTGTAGTATCTATAATTTACTTCTGCATATATTACTAGGTCAAATTATTAAAATTCTAATAAAATATTTATTTTTCAAATTTACTATTTCATTATGAAACATAAAAGTGTGAAATTCTCTTCATACATATAATTAACTAGGCAAATTAAAGAAATTTTATCTATGTAGTTTTTAACTAATCTTAGTAACTATTTTATAGCTTCATAATATGTAGGTAGATAAATTATTAGAAATATAAATTTGTTTTCATCTATGTCAAACATAAATATAGCTAATGTATATTTAAGGCTTGTATATATTACAGACTCCTATCTCTATAGAAAACTTGTAAAAAGTTAATCCCTAAATTTGTCTTAGAAAGTTTTTAAATTTTGCACAGTAATTTTTTCGCCGAATACTCTTAAAATTTCATTTTTTTTAACATAGTAAATCTACTTAAAAAAAAATTAAGTTATTTCATTTTTAAAAACCTACATATAGCAATCACACTGAATGCATTAACCTTTGAGTATTTTTAACATTGTGAATTTTTATTAAAATTTTATTCGTGCATGTGAGTGTTCTTTAAATATTTTGATGTTTTTTATATTTACAAAATTCTTTATTCTTAGATCTTTTTATTTCACAGTGAGAAAGAAAACATTTAAAAATTATAAATTGCTTTAAAAACATTTTTTTTTTCTAAATTTAAGGTATTTACCCTCTACATTTTAAATCTCTTATTAATTTTGTAATTAAATATATCTAAAAATTATACAGATATTTTATCATGCGATAATTTAATGTTTCCTTAAACTTACTTCATAGCAATAAGAAAATCAATACTTTTCTGTCAAATCAAGTCTGTTCAATATTCTTTAATTATAATTTTTATTTCCTTAAATATTAAATTCTGGTTAACTTTATTTCTTAAGTACTAATAAAATTAATTTCGGATTTGCAAAATTAACAAAATTTTAGGAAATCTTTTAATTCATTGACACACGCAAATGAAACGAAATTGAAGTCTCGGAGAATTTCGTTTCTTTCAAATATAGAGTTTGTTTTGTTCTTTTCACTCGAATTAAAGATCGCGTTTGCAGATAACAAATTGTTCGGAGAGATGTAAGAAAATGATGCATCTCCTTTTAAGTAGATGACCGCAATAGCTCGTTAGTTGATAAATGTAGATCAAAATACATGTTTACAATTGAGGCCACGACTGTTCTGGCAATTGGAAAGCAAAACCAAAAGTAGCATTAAAAAATAGAACCAGTTCGTTGAAAGTTTACGATAAAAAAAAAACATGCTTTTCAGGTATATATTTCTGAAGTCAAAAGTTATAGTTTTATGTAAAAGGAAAAGTGGGAACAGGATAAAAAGCTTAATATTCATTTTTTTTATCATTAATCGAAGAATCCTTTTAAGCTGTTTCTAAAATTTAAAACAGAAATAAAAAAAGATATTTTGCACATTCATCAGTTTAGTGCTGTTTGTATCACAAAGAGATATAGGTTTCATAATTTGTTGGGGATATATAAAAAAATAATAATATCAATTTATGCATATGTCGTCATGTTTCTTTTAATTTTTTTACCAAAAAATATTTAGATAGTTTAAGGTGAGGCAAATTGCATTTTAATTTCTTTGTTAAACTGATACATAATTACAAAATACATCAATGCTTGATTTTTAAAGGTATCTACTCGAAAAGAAATCATTTGAATTGCCGTAATGTGAAATGTAATCGCAATTTTATTTTCAAAATAAAAATTTATCTTAAATATGAACTGTAAGTTAATATTTGTGGAATAAATATTAATGCAAAGTGATAAAGCAAATGAACCTCCGAGTTTCGATATATGTTGCAAAACATTCATCAATTAATGAGCAAGAGGTTTTGCACATACTTGATGATCTTTGGCTACTTTTCCTCATGGGAAAATACTCGACGGATACCAGCAGCTTAAAGAGGAAGGAAAAACTTAAAGTTGAATTCAAAGGGATGAAGAAAAAGGGAATCAAAATAAACCTCCTGATATTTTAAATTTGAGTTAAGTAGAATATATTTTTCAGGAGTTAAGTAAATAAAAGATGTCTTTATTTATTTATTTATTTTATTTATTTATTTTTTTTTTTTTTTGAAATTCAGAACAGAGGAAAATATATTATGTCAAAAGCAAAATTATTTTAAAATCTCACATAGAATTATTAAATTAGGCTATACTCTTTAAACATTTTCTACCTTAGAAAATAATTTAAAATGTATGCCATTCCAGGTTAAATAAATAAACTTCAACTTTGGAGCTATATTGTAAAAAGTTCATCTGCCATTCAATGTTTATATTAATAAACAAATTAACAGCAAATTTTCATATTCTAAGAGAATGCAAAAATTTTTTTCATTAAAAATACATATGAAGCTACTGAAAGATATATTTACATGTTATAAACCACATCAAAAGTGATAGTTTTTATGAAGATTTTAAATATAATAAAAAGATTTCACCTTATAAATTATGAAATCTCACGAATATATCAGAAGTTTAAAAGTATTAAAGAATTTCCTTTCTATATTTTTCAACAAATGTCTGTACTAGATTTTGAAATAGCTATAGAGATCCTAAAATACAAGATCATTTACATTCTAATATAATGATAGAGAATAGATATCAGTTAATTTATAAATTTTATAAGTGTTGCGTGAATTAGGATCCACTAATTTATTCGTTGTCTATGTATTACTTTAAAAAGAACATTAATTATTCCAAATTTTTAACAAATGTAAATAAAAATAAAATATTTTGATTTGATATCTCATTAAATTGTTCTGATTCGACTGCTTATGAAAATTGGTTCAGTTTTGATGCAGTTCTCAAGTTTCTAATTTTCTGAAATTAAGACAATATCTTCCAAGTCCAATCTATGATTAATCACGTCTTTCAATGACATTAATACTAATTTTAAAGAAAGTTTTAAAAAAAGATGCTAGTTTTAATTTTTTCCAATTGCTGTAATATAATTACAACCTTGTGTTTTAGTAAGTTAAACACGAAATCGAATGTTTCAAAAAGAAATACAAGAATGTACGGGGAAAGGAAGTTCAATAACTGTATTATGTCAGTAAATATAAAATTTACACTATGTTTATCAAACTAAATATTTCCCCACTATTTTGCTTCTAATGTTAAAAAAAAAAGATGGATCACAGAATTAACTTTAAAAATAATAAATATTTAGATTGAAGAACTAATTCAGTTATGATTTAAGGTCAAAAAAATCTGAAACAGTTATCAGCTGTTCTGCTCGATTTTATTAAAACAAAAATCAAGCAGAAAATGAGTTGGATGGCAGAATGCGGGAGCTCGACGTCACGATCGGAATGGTTCACTTGGTTTATCTTCGCCTGTTCTCGGCTGGTTTCTTTTATTGTTGCAGCTATCTCTCGGTGTGAGGTCATTCTCTTGATCGCCTACCGCCGCTTCCTTCAGATGCACGACTAGGCGAGAGAGAACCAGTTTCAACTGGCTGCAACGCGAACAAATCTGCCTGAAAGCAAAAATCATAAAACCTGTGTTTCTGATGTATCCTAACAGTATACATTGTGGCTCTGTTTTTAATTTCAAAATAGCTTACTGATTACATAATATCGAGAGTGATGTATTTAGAATATGACACACACAGCATTAATACTTTATAGCAATAAGTGTACGTATTTCACGAAAGAGGCGCATTTTAAACTATTCTTGAGAGCCATTTTTTAGTAAATACGAAATTTGAATTTTACTATCAAATTTATAATTAATTTAACTTCCAATACAACAATGTTTATTTTAAACTAATGATAAAGCAGAATTTTTTCAATAAGTTTTAGAAATTTTTATTAATGTATCAATTTTTGGGAATAAAATACTTTGTTAATCTCTCTTTCCACTTTATCATAGAATGGATTTGAATTCATTTTTTGAAAATTTAATATTTGTTGTTAAACGGGCTATTCAAATTATTTTAATGTCGGAATTATGAATCAAATTACGAGTATTGAATTTTCTTTTAAGAACATTTGTTGTAATATAGTCTTATTAAATTTATTTTATGATAGACATTTGGAATTTTTTTAGTTTCCAATAAATAATCTGGTAATACTGATTTTAAAGTAAAGATAAAATGAAACTTATTTGAAAAGTGTCTGTAAAATATCGTTAATTCGTTCTTAATGGTTCCTTAAAATATAAGAATTTTTTTTTATAATTTATTTTGTAACCGACTAATTTGTGTTTCAATTTTTTATTATTACAAAAATGGTAAATATTGTTTTTCTAATGAGGGAAACACTTTATAAAGTAGTTTTTTCATTGCTCAATCACAAGCTTAAAGTTTCGCTTTCGAATGTACATATGAATTCGAATCAAAAATCTAATATAGTCAAAAATATCTGCAATACAAAAAAAAAAAAAAAAAAAAAAAAATTATCATTTCTAGAACATGTGACATTTATTAATATTTTTAGTCTAGTGGCATAGTCTTCCTTTTCTATCACTATATTAAGTACAGTATTCAATAAAAGTATTGCTTAAAATTTTTTAACTGCTTATTATGGTTAATAAATCTTCAGTATTTTCGTTTGCAAAGAGTTGAAAGATAAATAAACAATATTTCCACTAAACGTGGCTTTTGCATGAAATGATGAAATTAGTATTATATAAGTTCATGCTGAAAATTTTCTCTTGTGATGTAATAAAGGTTACCACATTCGTATTCATTACATTACAAAATTCACATTTCATGGATCTGTTAAGTATACAGAGATTGATTGTTTGGGTTTTATGGCGCAAGGTCCAAGAAAGGACATGCTGCGCATATAAGTATACCGAGAGAATGAAGATTTATAAGAGAATGAAATCGTATGAATTTTTTTTTTTTTTTTTTTTTTTTAAAGCTTGTTTATATTTTTTAATAATTTTATCCGTTGCTCTACCATTATTTTCTGTAAAGCTTACGATTTAAACAAAATAATATAACATTTTTAATTAAAGTGTTTTAAGGAAAACTATTGAGATTCTAATCCTAAAATGTTCTTGGAATTTTTTTGATCAAAATAAACAAAATCACATCAATTCAAATTATTTTTCAGAAATAGAATTTTATTTATTCTTTTACGCTTGTTATAACATTAAAATTAGTGTATGGCTGCAAAAACGAAATTATTGCATATTAATGATTTTGCACTCAAACAATGGACTTCTTTTAAAAGAACACTCTTCATTGCAGTTGTTTCAAGTTAATTCTTAATTCATGTCATTCTCTTAATTCCTATTAATTCAAGTGAAGTTCATTCAAGTTGTTTAGGTACAAAAATCCACTCATTGGTGTAAATTATGCAAAAATTTATGATCTAATTTAGCTTTTTAAGGTGTTATCGTTGCAATTGGATGTCATTTTCATCCATTGACAAAATGATTTAGCAAGTACTTCTGAAGAAAAATTGTCATTTCTTCAATCACTATCTTAGTTATTTCTACAAATTCCCAGGATTGTTTTTGATATCAATAAATAATTTTCATTGATTCTTGTTCGTAGGGAAGTAATCATTTATTACTCAAATAAATGGAATTAAGTATCGTTTTACTGGGGGTTTAACTTTTACTTAATTCTTATACACACATGCATCACTTATTATTCAGTCTTAAAAAAAATTAAATATGTTTTTGCGACTTTCGGATACAATTCTTTTTCCTAAATATTTTAGGTTCCAAATTTTTTAAAAAAAAATTTTGAACAAACAATCTAAATAAGCAAAAATAATTTTTTATTTCACTGTTATAAATTAAGCATTAAACATATATATTTATTATGACAGTGATTTAAACTAAGTATGTCCATAATTTATGACAGTGTTGTAAGCTAAGGGCATTCTGTTTCTACCCAAGAAATTAATGCTTAAAAGTCTTTGAATTGTTCCACAAAAGCTTATTTTTTTAATGCAAATAATGTCTAAAAAAGAACACAATAATATTTAAAAATTTAGACCCAAGTACTGATTCCTAACACCCCCAGAGATTGGAATGGAAACATGGAGGAGGCGACCAAGTCATATTTTACGTGGCACAGTCGCCATTTGTGTTTTTTGTATTTTCAATGAATATAAAACAATTTCAGTATTTTAATTTTGACAATAACATGAAAATTACTTTAACTTTTAGTAATAAACTTGATGTAACCGCTTGACTAACGTATATCGGGATACACCTATTGAGGGATGCTGGAAAAAATTTCGAAATTTCCACGACATTGTAACAATACAATGCCAGCAATCTGATAAAGGCTTTGTAGGCTTAAACTGGTTCACTAAAAATAATGATTAAAATTCATTAACTTTTATATATGCATTAATCACAACCAATTAAATATTGTCTAAATTTCCTAATCTTCATGCTATGTAAAATATTTGATAATATATTATCTATAATAATTATATGGGTTTATTTACTCCTTCTATAATCAGAAATCAAAAGCACATATTTTTCGACTGATTAATTTATGACTACTTGATTAAACTGATGGCAAATCAACTTAATTCAACAGATGAGACTGGGGTATCCGATGAAAAGGTGCATCATTCTCAAATTCGGAAGCAAGTGTTTCGAAACACAAATCAGCGAAAGGATGTTGTGGTAAAACGGTCTGGGCATGCTAAAATCTCCATAAGCTCCAATAACTTTGTTCTGATAAGACGTTAAGAAGAAGATGCCAGCTCAGGTGTTAATTTCATAACCAAGTGGTGGTGGCTGTGTTGATTGGCTTGATCAGTTGGAAACGCATTAAACTAATTTAATTTAATTTAATTTAATTAGAATTCTTTTGAATAAGGTTAATTTTGGACTCACTAAATATTTCGAAGTAAAAAGTTCGATATTATTTATTACTGAGGAACTATTTTGATATACCCTCCCAAATCGGAAATTTGGCGACTTTTTTTCTCGCCAAGATGGATTCTGGCTAAATATAAATAATAAATAACAAAGAAAACTTTGAAAAAAAAAATAACTCAAAAAAATGGTACAAAGTACAAAAAAATACTAAATTTGACAACATCAAAAACCTAAAAGCAGAAAAAACCTAAATTGGCAACACCAAAATAAGAAACAGCAAGCCTTAAAATCCCATAGGGAATGCAAGATTTGGCGCTTAATTTTTGAGGGGGTATATCAAAGTTGTTCCATTAGTGAACAATATATGTTAAATCTTTTTGATACCGTATAATAGATAGACTAACAACTAAAAACACTTGCATGTCATTTGAACATAGTTCGTAAGATGCATTCCATAAAGCATTTTCATAGATAATAAATTGTGTCCACATGACACAAGATGGAACTAAGGAAAATGTTCCATTACCCTTCTCAATAAAAATGCATGCTGAAAGTCGAAATATTGCATCTCTCTTTGTTTAATAATGACTGGGATCGAATACAGGACCTTCCACTCAGCGACAGTGAGAGCGAAAGATGAATGTTGGGTTTCTACTTTCTACAGGCACATTTTTCTGGATAGGTTGCTTGAGAGTTTTCCTCTTTTCCTAATGGTCTCCACAACCCAAAATGTATGAAAAAGTTCTTCCTGAAAACAGCATGTTGTGAACATGCAAATGTCTCACAATGGTTTTCACTAGTTAAGCTATCTGCTACTAAGTATCAAAAGTGACTTCAATATTCAATTAAAGTGAAAATATTATTATTATTATTCTAATACCTCACAAGGATTTACAATGCTTTCACGTTTTTCAACATTACAATTGACAGAAGTGATGGTCATTTACATAGAAGGGCATCATGTGGATATGCCATCTTAGACCCCAGAAAAAGGTGAGTCTTCGTAATTTATTTCTTACTTCAGAGGATCCCAGAGAAGGACCCCAGACTTGGTCAGCCAACCCCTATCATTTCATACGGAGGACAGTGCGACCATAACATATATTACGTGCCCCAGCCACCATGAGCTAAAACGACGGATCTTCAGTTGGGTAAGGATTTTTACTCACTACCTTCCAATAACGAGAACGAATGTCCAAACCAACCGCTATCTCGGAATCGTAAATTGAAAGTAAATTATGCAAAATGTAGCAACTCAGAAACATGTTTAAAATTCTCCAAGTAAGTCGCATTATATGTGAAATGATACTCTGAAATTTCCAAAAAGAAGAGAAGAGATCCTCATAAAGAGACTTTCGTAAGACAATGTTTGTATTGCAATATTGAAAAATAAAATAATCTAATTTTACTTAACAACCTTGCAAAAGTGTTTCTTTCAAAACAAATACTAATGGATACCATGACGACCGATACCAACTTTCAGAATGGAATCGATCTGATTATTTTAAATAATGAAGCATGTCGGCGGAACACAACTGCTGCCTTGTGCCAAATTAGTACACTCACGCGATTCAAACTTGGCACGACTACAAAAAGTAGGCCTTTTCTCAATGTATGAAGTTCATCTTTCAGGTAATAAATTAACCCAAAGATCTAATTTAAGCTTCGCAGAAATGTCTCAAACCTGGTTGTCATATAGACATAATTAAATGAATTGAATTTCTCAACTCCTATACATGCTGATTTTTGTAACTGAGTTTTTCTTTTTATACAATTATTCCAATAAATTATGAAAGAAAGGAAAGATGAGAGTTGTAATCAAAATACGAGGTCACTAAAATTAGGAAGTTCTAATAAAACAATTTTTGACAAATAAAACAATTATTCATACTTTGACAACATTTTAAAAATGTTAAAAACGTTTTATTTATTTTGCGGTATCCCATAGGCAATAAACTAACAAGTTATAGCTATTGTAAGGTTACTTAAATAATCTACAGCTTTTTACCTGTTGGAATGTTACTAGGTGGCAGGTCAAGTATCTGCATGGGCACAAATGCTCTTAACTTCGTCATTGTAGAGTTGCACTTGTATGGCACTTTATATTATTTGTTCTATACTCGTACAATTCATCTTAGCTAAATGATTATTGAGAATATCCCATACGTTCACAAGGCAATTTAGGTTTGGTGAATTTACTAGGCCATCCAAACAGTTTTAGTTTAGTTTTCTGGATAAAAATCTTTATCAACTTCATATTGTGATAAAGGGATAAATCATATTGAAATGTTCCGTCAAATGTTTCCGAATATTATACTGAAAGGAACAATCCAATTGCATAATATTTCTCTGTACACTGGTTACCAAACATTAAAGAAAAATATCAAAAGTAAGCCAATCTCAATGAAATTTGAATCTATTGGTAAATAAAAGGACCTGAACAATATGATATTATGCAAAAAAGTGGTCTTGTTGTCTGAATACGTCATTTGAGAGCATCATAAAAATGGTTGTCTTAGTACAAGGCGGCAATTGTAACTTTGTGTCTCAGATTAGAAATCTGGTATAGCGAAATTTTAACAATGGCCTTCAGGCATCCTTAGACCAAACAATTTTTGATGGTGAATCATTGGAAGACTAGAGACTAGACAAATTCGGATAAAAGTAGCTGGATGGATGAATGTGAGTTCATCGGTGATTCACAGATTTTGGTAACAACTTCTCACCACGGATTCGGCTTCCAGGAGGCTCAGCCGAGAACGACCCTGAGCTACCACGAGTGCCGACGATCGATATCTATCATTATGCGCATGAAGAAATAGAACCGCAACTGTGGCTGAACTCAGATGCTTCCTTGATGAAAGCCCCAAAAGATTGTTATCAAGATCAACCGTGCATCGAACGCTTCATGAAAGTAGTCTTTATGTGAAGCGACCATCATTTGCATCCCGCTCAAATCAAGCCATAGGCGGGAACTTTTGCAATTGGTACGTCAACATGTTCACTGGATGCGTGATCAATGACGTTCTCTTTGAATGAGCCCGGGTTTAGCCTAGAAAGCTATAGGGAAGAATGTGGAATTCGTCTTCATCCACAAAACATCAATGAAAGAGATGCATACGAATCAAGAAGCGTCTGTATTTGTGGTGATATCTCATTGGGTGGACACACCAACTTCCATGTCTTTTCATCTGGAAATGTCAATACTCACACATGTAGAGATGACATCCTGTATGCTTGTGTGCGCCCTTATATCTATGCAATATGTGCTGCAGGTGATAATGTGACACTCCACAGACTTGAGCAGAAAATAATTGAGCGTATTCTGTAGCCAATTTGACCACTGGACCTTAACCCAATCGATCATGCTGGTCTAGGACGAGCTTCTCTCAATTCCCCCCTTAAGATCCTAGCCATGCTTTCAACTGCTTTAGAACAGCAATGGCTCACACTTTCTTCTCAATTAATAAACTGCATAATTGAGAGCATCACACATCGCTGCATGTGCTGTATTACTTCTCGGGGGGATTATACCACATATTAAGGGTACTTCTCCTATACAAAACTCACTCCTCCCATTTGCTCATTGCATACATATACTAATTTTCAAAACACCATAATTGT